>KL567203.1:11825-33204 GCA_000715275.1 Gyrodactylus salaris
GAGGTTGCTGAATACAAATTCGATGAAAATATTTCTTTAAATGACCCCAATTAACAGGTTTACGTTTGTATTCAAATATAATCAAAAACTCATTTTCTATAAAAATTGTACAAAAAAGTGACACAGCTCTATCTAAAAAAGAGGTGTCTTTCTACTAACGAGTAGTGCTTATCTAAAAGATAATTGGGGTCATTTAAAGAAATATTCTCATCGAATTTGTATTCAGAAACCTCTATATTTCTCAAAACTGTGAGATCTGGATAAACTTTTTTCAATAGCAGTACAAAATTGACTGCTTTTCAGAACGCTTAAATGGCTCCTCTCTTCTCTAGCTATCAAGGGAACTTGAATAAAAATTTACCTGATCAAGTCTTGAATCTCAGTGGTTACTTTCATATATTTTTCGTCGAATTCGTATTCAGCATGCTTGAAACTGCTCAACATGTAGAAAAAATCAATATAAAACTAACCAGTAGTAGTGAAACCTATCCGAATTAGAGTTTTGAGTAAAATAAGAGATTCTCATGGACAAGATTTTTTTTTCGAATCAAAATTTTGAATGAAAATTTTGAAAAAAGTCGAAAAATAAAAGGGATAAATGTTAGATGGCTAATTCGCGCCGTCACCTAAATTGGTGACTCATCCATAGTTAGTGTGCCTATATGAACGTTAAACGTGTGGTCAAAGTGTTTAATTTGGTCACTCAAATGACCAGTCAAAGTGTCTCGGGTGTAAGACAGACTGCTTCCATGTTTTTCTAAATATTTTTGAATACTTTCTTCTTTTTAAGCTTAAAAATAGTCAGAAATGCTTCCATTCCTAGTTATTTAAATTGTAAGATGTCAGATTCATTCAGTCTATTCCCTGATTGATACATGGGAAAATGCACAAAACTTTTATAAATTCTCTAAATTTTTAAATAAGTATTTTCATTTCTCTAAACTGAATTATTTTTAAAGATCTTGCTGGTTATCAAAAGTCGGTCCATAAAATATTCATTTTAAGGTGTATTCTTGAAATATTCACTTTGACCGGTTATTATACATAATGACCAAATTAAACACTTTGACCACAAAATTTCTCATGGATATTGCATGCATTAAATGCAGTTCACAACTTGAGGATATATATTTGAAATGTTCTTTCTATAGGGAAATACTTTTCCATGAATACTTTTTCCTTTATTTATTCATTTTTGTTTTTCATTTGAAATAACTTTGACATTCAAATTAATCGATTCGTTCCAAGAGAAATAATCAAATTTGATTATTTTAATGTCATAATATCCGAATGTGACAGTGATTTTGATCAAAGTTCTCCGATCACTTTGAGGAGACTAGTCAAATACTTTTTTCAATTAATGTTATTTCCCACCATAAATTTGAGTCCGTTCTGTTTCCGGAAAAATGTCAACTACATCCCAAATTTTCCCATCTACCCGGTATGAGAAAACCTTTTATATTCTGCAAACATTTTTGAAATTAATGCACATTTCTAGCAGTCCTACTTATAGTGCTTTGTAAAAAAATATTTGAAAAGGTACTTTTTAAGTTTCCCTATTGCTGAGATGGAACGTAATTCTACCAGTGACCCTCCAATCTGAAAAGTGGATATGCCTTCGTGACAAGAGAGGAATGAGACTTGACAAACTCCATCTCAGACAATGATCTTATCTTAGAAGGAAGTGAATTTGTTTACTTTCGCCAAGTGTGAGGGGGGGATATCTCTAGAATTCTATCAATTATTTAAAAAGGTTTCCAATTCTATAAAGACATTATCTCCCATTTTTTGTTTATATAGTTGTCAAAATTTAATTTTTTTATTGAATATTTTGTTGAATGACATTCAAATTCATTCAGGATTTGAGTAAAATCAGAATTACTACTATTCATTGAAAAAGAAGATGTGGTGGGTCAGTTCTAGTCATGCTTGCCCCTTTTATTTTATTATTTTTACCCTTCAATGATTTTATAAAATACAGTAAATTAAATCATTTTTATATGAAAAAATTTACTTATATTTCTCGAGATATTTTTGGTGTATAAGGCAAATTTTGGCCACCTATTAAAGAATCATCAAAGACATTAAAAAGATCAAAAATACTATTCCCTCTTACGCGCGTATTTTAATGAATAGGCACGATAAATCAAACTCTGCATTAATTATGCATAGAAATTTGAATGCAGGATTTTGTCAAGATTTTACATTCAAAATAGACTTTCAAAAGCTAGCCACCTTTGAAAAAAAGAAAGAAATTTCAAATGCAAATTTTTCTCATGACATCATCGTCCTTTTCTTTGCTTATCAAATGATGACCTGTATTTGTTAATGCAGACAAATCTTTTATTTAATTTATGGAAAAATGTATTACACATGACCCATTTTAATGTGTCATTTCGTAAGAAGAAACCCTTTTTATTATGCATTACTCATGTAAATGACCTTTTTTCTCAAGACTCCTTTTGTGTGCAATAGGTCAGACGTAAACATTTAAAGGTTGGCTTAATGATTCAATATTCATTGCCAATTTTCTACACACAGACTCTCACACACACCAGCATACATTACATTTGCATATAAAGTGTGACAAGATAGTATGCTCGATTCTCATTGGTTGTTTAGAAGCAACCAATAGAATTCATCTCTTTTTTATAAACCAATCTTTAATTAAATACAGCTCCTTCAGAACATATATTCATTATCATTTCTCCACGATTCACATCCATGCTCAGTGACTAAGTGTCTCAAATGTCGGTGAAACTCTAGCCTTTAGGAAGTATACATCGTTATAGAGACAAAAAAGGATAAATCTATTTCTAATCGTGAGTGCCATTACAATTTTACCCTTTAGGGGAATTTTTCTAATTGTCCCATTTCTATAAATCATAGACTTTTCTGAAATTTTCCACTTGACAGGATTCTCAATATTCTAGGGTTTCATTCTTATTTCATCTCCCAGCTCGCAGCCATCTGGTCTTTTAAAATATTCTTAATTCATCAATCTGTGCCTTAGATGTGATGTGTGCGACACATGTACAATAAAATGTTTACTCTAATGATAGATGAAGGGGAGACTATACTTTTCCTCGTCCCCCTAATGCAAGGCCCATAATTAACCTTTGACCCACGAGTAATTTGATTTCTTCGTCTATAATTACTCAATGGTTTTATCACAAGAACGTACGCACAGAGAACGTAAAACGAGGAGAGTATTATCTTTACAATGGTTGTAAATATTTTTTTTCAATGAATTTCGTAGTAAATTTACTACAATCTTTTTCGAATGCGTGATTACTTGGAGTCTGTTGCATTTATGATTTATTTACGAATATTCTACCCAACTTTACGAAAAGTCGACATTCTGTCTCTCAGTAGCAGAAATATCAAAATCAATAAAAGTCTAGCTGTCGTTTTAAATTAGGGAATTTTTATGTGGCCGAAAGTAATCTTTGGTACAACAATTTGAGCAGTGCATTAAATTCATTTGTCTCCTACATTTTCCCTGACAAGGAATCATTGTAGAGATGAATCATTGTTCTCTATTTTTAATTGATGAAAACAATTTTCTCATCGTTTTATTCACTCTGCTAATTGATGGACTGATTGCTCTCAGTGTATTGGAGCTACACGCTATGCAAATTTTCTTCAATTCTTCCTTAATGGCGCGTTAATGCAGTCTCATCAAATTGGGGAATTTTCATATGAGCTGGGGAGAAGAAATTCACACTACTTAAATTTTAATGCATCAAATTACAATAGATTAGGCGAGGGATTCCATTCACACCAACCCCTCCCCCAGAACAATCCTGTGTCACGAATTACACACACATTTGTTCACCTTTTATCCATTCGACCCCCACTCTGCCCCCTCTTGTCATACCTCGCTGTGTTATTGGGGAAATCACACTTTTACTATGAAAGCACACATGTCTAATTGAGCATATGCCAATCGTGGTAGTGTGATTATTTGAATTTTGTCGATAAAAATTCTCACAAAATGTTTAGCGTAAACAAAACACAAAACTGGGTCAGAGATAATGAGGGATGAAACATGTTATATTAACCCTGTGTGTTAAGGGCAAACTTCCACCCCACCAGCGTGCTAAACTACTTCATGTCATGATTGAAAAGAAGTTTCATAACAAAAACAAAACGACATCGTAGAAGGAGAGTTAGTATTTAGGGAGAAGAAAGAGATTATCATACTGACACCGGGACGATAACCTTATTTGTTTTCTAGCTCTATAATCTGTTCTACAAGGATAAAATGATATTTTACTTAATGACTAACTCCTTATCCTGACTAAAATCGCGATGAACGACTTTCAAGTGTTTTTTATTTTATTTTTTTTAAGTAGGACTATGCGAATCAGGGGATTAAGAAATCTGTTTAGGTTAATTTTTCGTTTAAACTATTCTCAAATTATATTTTTTAATTTTCAAAAAAACTTTTTCCATTTTTATTTTTTATATTATCAGATTTATACTCATGAGTGGTACTGACATTTTAGGGGACGAATCTTAAACAACTTTCCAAAAGGCAGTTCTTCAGTGAAAGATAAAACTTGACCATTAAATTATGAAGAAATGATCACTTTTTGTTCATTCTCCCTCATCAAAGAAGAATCAAAAGTGTAAATGATTTTTGAATAGCCATAGGGCCATAAATCAGACCCCCTCTCTTTCCTGCTCAGTCTTGAATGTTGAAGTGATTTTTATTGCAACTCTACCAGCAAGCCTAGCATGTCAGCCCATGTTGCTAGGGTGATTGAAACTTTATGGTCGTAAATTTGTTTTCTTTTGTCAAAAAGAAATATGAATTGCAAATAAAATCATACAACAGCAATAATTAACGCGCGGGAATTGAAATTAAGATGCTGCACGACCTTTGATGTATGGAGAAAGTTTTTATTATACAGTATTTTTGCTTTTTTTCTCTCTACTTCTTCACTTGGGCAGAAATTAATAACCCCTCATTATCACGCGTTCCATTATCCAAGCTCAAAGAGTTCACTTAAGGAGCATGGGAGAAGGAACAAAGTGTCTGTAAAGTTTTCTCTTTTATTACTCTCGTAATTACTTTTCACGTGTGATTTTCTTAAATTAACAGACTGCCATTTGAATTTTTACTTAGGTCAAATACAGCTTTGTATTTCTATTTTTTTATTCTATGCAATAATACATCTCTCTGGAGAAAAAAACTGTTTTTCTAAAATTTCTACAATCAAAGATACTTCTACATTCTTATTATATTTCTCGACAACAGAAAACCATCCTTGATTGCCCACTACTTCTTAGCCCTTAAATAGCCTCATAACAAGATTTTTGACAATTAACAAGATATACAATTTAATAAAAAATATTGCTGAAGAATCTCCATTGAACTAGAAAAAAATCAATCTTCATGTTGCCAAAAGATGCCAGTTTCTAAGGAAAAAATATATTAATACCTGGATTTTGGATTTCCTCATATTTTTAAAGTTTGTACTGATTTTCTGCAATTTGCTTATCTCTTCACACATGTCGTGATAATTTTTTATTACACATTATTCAATGCGTGTTTGGGTAACATACACATTAAAAACTGTTTGGGCAGAATGAATTTGTAAAATGCATTTTGAATGAAATTTGTAAGGAAGGAGAATTAACTTTTATGTCTCAGCAACCAATAATTCCCTTTTATGTCTTGAATGTTTTTACAATTTTTACTCAGTTAACATTTAAATTTTCTTGTTTTATTTGCAATCGCGAGCCGACCGATTTCGTCATTAGACGTGAATCATAATTGAGACGACAATAAAAAAATAAATTTAAACACGAATTATGCGTTTTTTTGAAGATTTTATCTTCTTTTATCTTTTTTTTTTGCCAAAACATTAGGCTTGAACTGGGCTTAGGCTTTGCAATTTTAACCAAATTCTGTCTGAAGAAAGGCGAGGAAAGAGTATTATTAACCTTGGCATGTCAAATGTGAATCAAATGACGTTGGGTTACATGAAAATGTGAAAACGCCACCAAATTCAAAGGTTTTCTTGTATTCTATTATCACGCCAAAAAGTGATGATATTTTTTTCTAAATATACCTCTAAAGGGTTTTAGTTATTCATTTTTTCTAGTCGCTAATCAACAGACTGGCGCTTGAGGTTGAAAAAATGTTATATGGTTGTGGAAACTAGAAAAACACAGTTAATTATCACTCACATGTTTGAAGAGCTTGTCTCGTGTTTATCACACATGTACTTTAGTTATTTTTATGCCATCTACTCAAGACCTGTAATTTTTCTATAATCACAACTCCATGCTAATTACACTGCTAATTATCTTGAGTACTCTTATCTATGAGAAGATTATCTTTGTATTACACCTCGATATTGATATTTGATCTTTTAAACTACTCGTTAGTAGAACATGGCTAGAAATAGAAAAAAATCGTTGAAAAATATGTTTATTGACTTCACATAAGCAGAGAAAATCGGATACGCATTGTATTTAATTTAAACTTGAGTCATTTGGAACTTACATGGGAAGTTACAACAATGCAAATACACGATGATAACGGGGAGAGAATCGTTTTTATCAGTAGCCATGGAAATATTTTTATCCTTCAAATATTTGCCCCCCTCCAAAGTATATTCACAGCAAATTCTTCCCACACTGAGCAAAGTGTGTTGAGTGTACACGGCACGCATGCCTTTATTATTAAAAGGAAATAACTGTAGGGATGAAAAGAGTGTATTCTTGAGATGAATAGAGAATGAGAGAAGAACCATAAATATTCTAATCCATTTATTAATTTAAGAAAGTTTAAGAAAGAAAATCATCCACCCCCATCATTCCCTATGGTCACGATAGTATCAATGGATTCTAAGGATGAAAAGGAGTATTTTCTCTCTCTACAAAGTACACCATTGAAGAAAATGCATCAATGGTGCAAATAAAGATTCTAATCTGCCCCCTCTGACTTGGCGAGATTTTATTTGTAGAGCAAAGAGAAATTAATTAAAATTCATTCAAATATTTTTACTACTACGTCGTTCTTTTTTTCTTTCTTTCTAAAGCAGTTTTTGCTATGTTGATAAATAATCAACATTTGTTGACGTGAATATATGATCCATATTCATATATTTATTCTTGCGTACAAGTTGTATAAATGTGAATGCATCTCTTCAACCAAAGGTCAACTATCTCTACAAGACCATTAGCGAGTGTAATAATCATTAATTGATATACACCATTGTCCTCAAATGTATACATTTATTATCATTACTTAGACAACTAAAAGCTGCCTATTTCCAATCTCTTTGTCTTGGTCGTTGAGAATTAAACTACAGTCTTGTATTTATTTAACCCTTCTGCATTATTATTATTACAGAGAGATAAATTACTAGCCAAAAAACCTTGTTCTACACAATGTATTGATTGTAGAATTTATACTTATTTTTCTATGAATTCATAGTAAAAAAATACTACAATTCATTGAATGAATTTCTGCCGGTAAATGGAATATTCATGACCAATGTTTTCTCTCCTCCTTTCATTGTTTTGGGAGGTAAAAACTATATTTCAAGTGCATACACATTATTTTTTTGCTCAGTGTTGAACACCGTTTAAACATTAATT
This sequence comes from Gyrodactylus salaris, assembly GCA_000715275.1. Classification (NCBI taxonomy): domain Eukaryota; kingdom Metazoa; phylum Platyhelminthes; class Monogenea; order Gyrodactylidea; family Gyrodactylidae; genus Gyrodactylus; species Gyrodactylus salaris. The sequence continues at coordinate 19,446 of KL567203.1, forward strand.
ACCACTTCACTAGTCCACACATCTAAAATGTTCGCACGGGAGGGGGAAAAGTCTGCACATGAACTCAAAATTAACATTCAAGATATGAACAATAACGAGAAATGTTTTTATGGTGAAGAAATTCTAACTGGTAGTGTTATTAGAAAATCAGTCATAAGAAGATGATTGCCACACCCAAATAATAATATTATTCTTCTTCTCTCTCGCCTCTATCAAAAGTTAAACCTTTGATTCGCTTTCTTTCTAAAAAAATTGTACATATTTCACTCATTTTGAATTATTATGACATGGATAATAAAATCAGTTGAAAATGGAATCAAGAATGCATTAGCATATAACTGTCCTAAAGTTCTATAAAAAATTATATATAGCATAATTATATAGCAGAATCACAACAAAAATAAAATTTGTTGTTAATTTTTTTGAATTCAAGTAAAAACCAAATTCCTTTTGTTCAGCCAAATAATCATTCCAGTATAATAGATTTTTTGTTTGTTTAAATAATGCATATTTTGATATTTCTTATGAAATTATCATATTTTTACTTTGCATCAACGTTTATCAAAATTTGCAAATAGGGCGATTTCATTGAGCATTTCCCTACGAATTCTCAAATTATTTATTCATTCAGAAAAATACACAATTTCTGAATGAAATGAGCGTTGTAAAGCTAATAAGAAGAATTTAAATAAATTAAAAATACGACTCAGATTAACGAAATAATTAATTCATTTCTAGAGGCTAAAAACAAATTGATTTTTAATTTCCTTTAGATCTCAGAGCAGATTAAAGAATGTGGACTAGACAACATATCAAAATCCTTCTCTCACTGATCACTCTTGGAGTGGCCATCTCTGGCCAGGATGAATGCTCGAAGTTAGGCGATTTCTTCTCGTGCCAGATTCCCATTCTAACGGCCCTGCCCACCATAGACAGTGGAATTAAGAATATTATATTGACAAACCAAAAATTTACTGGTCCCTTTTTGTCGAGAACGAATTTCACAAATTACCCAAAAAGTCTAGATAAATTCCTCATCTCCAACTCCGGTCTTTCACACATTGAAGAGGGCGCGTTTGAGCACTTTGATGCGATTTTCGAGCTGAATCTCGGCTCAAATCGTCTGCGGTACATTGATAATGAGGCCTTTGCTAATGTTAATATCACCAATCTCAATCTTGACAAAAATCCTGGACTGAGGTTCAGCCAGAATGCCTTCAAAAGTAAGTTCCAAATAACATTATTTTTTATTCTGCAGAATATTCTTCCCACTTTTGGTTGCAAATTTGAAAAGACGGCAAGCCAGATATCGAGATATATTTTTCCAAACATTGTGGTTATCGTAAGCTGTAAAAATAAGATTTATATAGAAATTATATATTTTACTTTTTCTTAATTGATCGACGATTTCGTAGTGTTTTACAATTTTATTAAGAATATTGGGTTATGAAGAACTTGAATAGGTGTGTTCGATCACTAAAAACAATAAACTAACGTTTTTATCATATCTTCATAAAAACGACATTTGCAGCAGTAAATCGTGCCATTTAAAATCTTTAGAAATCTTTAATTTTCCTAAAATCATGCTGTTCGAAATACCTTTATCAAAAAGTAAGTTGATATACATGCTACACATTAAATCTGCAAATAGGTATTCAAAGTGTAGGCATCATTTTTAGGAAATTTTTATATTAAATTTTATATTAATCAACCACTCTTTCCTCTTAGATTCTTTCATACGAAAACTCTCTCTCAAAAGCTGTGAGCTGTTACATATTCCATACGCAACTTTTGAGACGTTATTTGCTAACCAGCGCCTACACAGTCTCTCTTTCGAGCAGAACAACCTCACCGAGATCGAAGAAGCCTTTCATTTGCCCACGAAGAACCTCGAGACATTCCTTCTCAATGAAAACCCCATAAATTGCAAGTGTTCCCTGAACTGGCTCTTGCAGTCGCCCAAAGTCAAGGAGCAAAATAAGCACCTCAAATGCTCCTCCCCTCAGGACCTAGCCGGCATTGCCCTTGTGGATCTCAAAATCAGCCAAGTCAACTGCATTCGGCCCGCGATATCCAATATCGACGTGAGCCTCAATTATGAAATGGCTAACAGAATGTCGATGGACATCTCCTGCCAAGCTAGAGGCAGTAAGGACCTGAGGGTCCATTTCATCAGCAACCGTTTCCCGGATGCGAGTATGGCCGGAGACACTACCACGATTAGCTTGGAGAGGCCAGACCAAAATGCGGAGCCTGAGAAATTGAGATGCATTGCAGAAGATATCAACGGGAATAGTACCACAGAGCTGGTCATTCGTTGGCCAAAGGAGTTGCCGCAGACGCCACAACTGCCCAATGTATCGAATGAACCGCTCAAACTCTTGAAGGAAGAGAATATTGAAAACGAATTCTTTCTCAAGGTAATTTCAGTTTATTCATTATTATCAAAAAAGCTTAACCCTGCAAGCCTAGTTTCTAGAGCTACAAATTTTCAATTTCAAATTAAAGTAAATATTTTTTCGATCGAAAAATGTTTCACGTCGCAGCTGATAGAAAGAGTCAAATTTCTGGATAAACACAAATTGAGATTTGATGTGTCTGCTGAGTTTGTGTGTCACAGGGAAAAGGTTAAAAGATTTTTTAAGACTGAAGGCTATTTTCTTATCGCCTTTTGATTAATTTGAAAATTAGATTAGCTGAGACAGATGGACATTTTATTAATTCTCAAATCTTTTAGAAAAAGTTTACAATTATGGAAATGATCGGTGCAGTCATTGGGACCTTCCTCACCACAATAGCTCTCTTCATATTCCTCTACTGTCTCAGATATGACTCAATGCACGGATGTTACTTCTCCTGCTGCCTCAGTGATGGCCATAATCATAAACTCTTCAAGGACACCTTGAACATGAATAAGGATCCCATCTCCAATGTCGGACTGTTGCAATACCAGAACGGCCACATGAATCAGACAGCGTTCACGGCCATTAATCCAGTATTGATACCGAACGGCTATCACAGCAGCGGTTCTGATGACGCAAATCACACCAACAGCAGCTCCTCCGGCTACGACCAAAACAGCAACGCTACCCTGGGTAAACGCGTCTCCTACGTCACGTACGACGCGCTAAGCGGCAGCAACAACATGCAACAGAAGCAATCCTACACAGACTGCCAGACCTACGACTTGCCGCAGAACCAAATACAAGCGCCCACGCCACTCTTGCCGCTACCTCCGTTGCCGAGGGAGAATCCGCCTCCGACGCCAAACATCTACGGCCAACATCAAAGTGTCTTCAATCCGAATCTTCAAGCGGCCCTGGCTGTAGCCACCTTGTCTAGGTTGCAGAACAACCAACAAATGGTCGGAATGAATAACATCGATGTGAACCTCTTGCAGCAACAGTGGAACTACCTCACTATGCTGCAAAACCAAAATTCCCTCATGACGCCTACGAGTAGTACAAAGAATTAGAATCACAATATTTGATTCCCCTGAAAATATTTATTCAAATCCATAGTGCAACTCTTCTGTATATAATCCTGAAGGGTTGTTTCTTTTATCAGTTTACCACAAACTAAAACTATTTTATGAGATTTTCTTGTATCAAAGACAAAAGATGTATATTTAAAAGAATAAACTTTATATCATCATGTGTAAATAATATATCATTCTTACATGTGTAAAGTTACATATTCACCCAAGTTTATATGTATGGCCCAAGATGTGTACAAAGGTTTTATAAAAAACATATTCCTCAAATATCTTTTTTTGCATCCATCTACTAACAAGTAGGAACATTTCGTTTTCCTTGCTTAGAATGATGAAAATATTAGAAGAAGAAATCATTAACCCTCATTGAGGTCCCTCACCCTACAGAATTATAACTACTTCTTTTTTAAATATTTAAGATGAGATTAACTTGAAATAATTTTCATCTTGCAAACCAATTCGAGTAATTCATTTGAAGGTTCATAATCTCAAGTTTGGTTGAGACTGCCCAGTAAATTACTTATTGAAATTACTTTTTACTGGAATTTTTCTTTGACGGAAAAAATTGTTATTCATCCATCGGGGATTAGCGACAATACGTTCCAAGGATGGGTTGATCATTCTCTTCTTCAGTTGTCTTTTGAAAATTTATAAGAATTTTGTAGGGGTATAGCCTATACCGTATAGGTCCTCCTTTGGTCACCGTATATCGCTCTACTCAGTCTCATTTATATACAGGCCAGACTACTCTCTGATTGCTTCTCTACAATTGAAACCATTGACTCTCAATGGCTATCGATCTAACATTTTCATTAAAAGTCTCATTGTTACCTATTTCTAGCGCTTCAAAAATATATCAGCATTCAGTGATATTTTTAACCACAGGAGAGGTCTCCCCCAGTTTTCTCAGGTCATTTCTATGATCCTGTATTCTGGGTACCCCATTTGTCGGATAAGGGTTAAGGAAGCGAAGAGTCGGAAATAATTCTTAGAATATTTAATCTTTTCAGTCAAGAAGGACATCAATTAGTATAATCCGCTAATCTTAAAGATTTTACTACTGACATGTCTCGCAAATAGATAGAAGCCAAATTTTAAATTAATAACAAGTTTCATTAAATATATATACACGAGTGGGGTTTGTACAAATAAAATATATAATATATGAGATCGTATCACAATAAAATTTGGTTTTAGTTTTTGTTGCTGATATTCATGATTATAACGGTAATTGGAGATAACCTCTCTTCAGTCAGGTGAGTAGACCGAATGGGCTTTCAGTGATTGCAACTTGAGAACCTGAAAAGATTTAATAACATTTCTTTGCTCATCATTGAATGTGTGATCTATCTCATAATAAAACTTAAAATTAAAATAGAGCTTTTCCGACAGATAGTGAGGTAGAATATATATATTTAGTGCGAGATCGAGGGTGATTTATCGACGGAGCCCTGGGAGCCTTTACAAAGACTACTGAGAAAAGGGATGATCCATACAATCCCGAAACGACTTGTAAAAACCCCTATTGTTACAGTTATTATTATTCCGTCGATTGGGAGTCCGTCATTTTCAACCAAAGGTTAAATATAGAATATTCTTCTTAGAATATAAAAAATGTATCTTAATGTCGTAAATAAATTTCAAATACAATGTTTTTAGAAAAGGCTTTAAAATGTAAAATAAGGACTCACATATTCCAAGAGGGAAACAGTGTCTGAACATCGTTGCTTCACCAAAATCCACCTCATATTCATCCTAGAGTAAAGACGGGCATTCTCCGCTTCTAAAATGTGCTCAATCCCTCTAATTGTCTTCTTATTCAGATAAATAATGGGCAGAAAAGAGACCCCAAATGTACAACAGCAACACAACAGTCCGCACAAGAGGTATCTGAGATTCTTTTGCATTGAATAACGCAGGAATTTATTCACAGAGCGCACTGTACAAAAAAATTCCTCGGGAGCTAGCTTTCCAATGAGCTCTGTTGGATATTCGCATTGGAATTTATTATTGAGGCCGAATCTAAAGTTAGAGTTAAACAGTTATATTTTACATTGTAATGTCTCCATAACTCTTGAGGATGATTAGTGAAGATTTTCTGATGAAATGCGAGGAGTGATTTAGGTCATTTATTGTTATATCATCAGGAGACAACATGTGATTAAAAGCGTTTCATAAATGCAAACATTTAAAGAAAACATTTAGTTTCTATCAATTTCTGTTTCAAAGAACGTTTACAAAAATATTTAATTTCAAATTATTAGAATGACGCAAAACTAATCAAGGTAAGTCTAGTGCCTCAAAAGCTTCATAGACAGTATGATCATGAGCATATCAGGTATTTTAATTTAAGTAAGAAAATCTGTTATTGTCTAGAATTTTACGTTTATCTTATTTAACATATTACTTGTTCACCTTTCTTGTCCCCTTATCACACAAACTTTGACGCTGCATGAATTTACTATAACTAGCTTCTATGGTTTTACTAAGAGTTATAAAATTTCGTTTAGGTTTAATTTTCATTGTTCCCATTTAAAAAACTATTCGATCCTAGTATCGCTGATTTCTTCATGTTGAAAATACAAAATTTTAAGATCTTTATTTCGAGCAAAGAGTTGTCAAATTCTGTTCTAAAATATCCAAGTTATATGGAAAATACTAAATTGTTTCTCATCGAATGCAGAATTTATATTTGGATTATTTTGAAGATTGATCATTTTTAGTTCCTAGACTATGCAAAATTCTCAAGTCTATATCTTTTGTTTGGAATCTATCTAAATTATTTAAACTATCTACTTGTGAGTAATAAAATCAATTAATGATTTATTTTACATTTATATCATAATAACAATTTCCACTTCTAATAATTAGTTATCCTGTTTACATATTCAAAGTATATTCGAATATTTAGTTTTAAAATGAAAAGAAACTATTTAATAACTCGAATATTTAATATATCTCTAGCTTTTCACACTAAAATTCCGAATGTATGACTATATTTGTACAAGCGAAATCTGATTGGTCGAAATTGATTCATATTCTTAGCAATACGATTTGCACACAAGGCTATGCCTTATTTCTTAAATTCACATTCTAATAAAAGATTAATCAAAATACAATGGATTACAAATGATCCTCCGTATAGACCTGTTCCTTCTCCTGGGGTCTCCCCTATTGATATTGGCTGGGCAAGATAACTTTCATGAGATCATTTCAGAAAACGTTGGAATTAATTACGAGGTCGATATAACTCAATACCTAGACTCAACATTCCTCAGAGATGAGAATTCAATCGACATTGTGAACCATCAGTCTCCAGGGGTGTCCAGCTTCAAGATAGACAAGGCTAGTGATAACTCAATCAAGCTGGTCGTCATCAGCCCTTTGGATAGGGAAAAGTTATGTCCACATTTAAAGAAGCAGAACTTTCTAATAAAAACCAACAATTACTCACCAAACTTTTCAGAAGACATTGAAGAACCCTGCTTAATAACTCTCAAGATTTCGTCTGGAGTTAGTGTGGATTCTTTGGTAATGAAAGTTGAAGATTTCAATGATAATACACCGAAATGGACCGTTAATGAATCAAATAAAAGATATGTACACCGTATAACATTGAAGGATGGTGATCCGATAGGGACAGTTATAAAGCTCCCCCTAGCAAACGATGAAGATGTTGGCCAAAATGGCAAAATTCTATACTCTTTACAAAACAACCATTTCATCTCAACACAGCACTTTCAAGAAGACTGGGAACGAATCTTTGACTTGGAAATTGAAAATTCCCTCATGGTCTTGAAGAGTAAAAAGATTCTAGATCGCGAAGCGTACCCGAATCCCTGGAATTTGATTCTGCGCGCCGAAGATATGGGCCAACCCAATTCCTTATCCAACGAACTATTTCTCGAGATCACAATTGATGATCTGAATGATAATAAACCGGAGTTTTCGCAGGCCGAATACACCCGACCCCCAATTAGGGAAGATACCCAGATCAACGAGGTGATCCTCAGAGTGGAAGCTAAAGACGTTGATCTAGGAAAGAATGGACAGATCTTGTATTCGATCGAGTCGAACGATGAAGTAATTCGGGATTATTTTATGATTAACGATCGTGGCGAAATTCGTCTTCGGAAGCGACTACAGTTGGATAAGGTTGACAAGACAACGCTCAACCTCCCAAAGGTACCGTTTACTTTCAAGGTAATCGCAACAGACCAAGGAAACAGCCCATACACCTTAACCAGTGAAGCATTGGTCACTTTAGAGCTGGAAGATGTCAACGATGAAAAGCCAAAAATTTTAATTCATGCTCTTAAGCCGAAAGATTACTCTGAATATGGAAATACAAAGAACGACGATATAACCAATTTGTACATTGAAGAGAACCGCCATGAGCCAGCTCTATTGGCCCTCGTACAGGTATCCGATCCGGATTATAACGGAAAAGATGTGATAACCTGTAAACTGATCAGTGCAGGCTATGAGAACCATTTCCTACTAGAAGAGACCAAATCAAAGAATGAATTCAATTTGAAATCAATACAGAATTGGGACCGAGAGAAGGTCCAGAGTCTAGAGTTATCCATCCACTGTCAGGACTCAAATGGCCATAGCGACCAAAAGCGTCTTTTTCTACATGTTCTCGACTTGAACGATAATCAACCGGCCTTTGAGAGGCCCCTGTACACCTTTAGGATACAAGAAGATGACGGTGAAAGACTGTTATACGCGGAAACTGACAAGAGGACCCGCTACTGGCTAACCGAGACGGGCCGGGCGACAGTAAAAGCGAACGATATAGACGTCGGAATGAACTCTAAACTCTTGTACTCTCTAAAGCTCAACTCATCCCATGAGTTCAATATGGATGATCTGTTTGGCGTGGATCCGAACACTGGGGATATTTACGTCAAGGGAATGTTGGATAAGGAGAAGCAACGCTTTTATTCTTTCACGGTCCATGTAACAGACCAGGGCAACGAACCGCTAACGTCAGATGCCCTCGTGAATGTTGAGCTCACCGATGTGAATGATAATCCTCCACAATTCTCTCCTGATAATAACGGTCTCGACGGGTTCTCTTTTTCGGTCGTGGAAAATTCCCCAACGGGTACATTTATTGGGCGCCTTCTCGCTCTGGACTCTGATAACAAGAAAGATGAGCTTGGGGCTATGACTGATAATGAAACCGGCCTCTATTATGCCCTGGAGAATTGTAAAGATGCTGAGAATTTCAAGATTGACCCGAAATCTGGCGAGATTACATCTAGGTGAGTATATCATCTATTTGTAAATTCGGCCTTTCAAACTCTTATCAAAATAGTTTGCGGCTACTGAACCATTGTGTTGAGAAAAAATGTCTATAGAGAATTGAAAATGATAATTATATTTTCAAGTGGAGTGTTGGAAGGGTGGCGTAGAGAATTGTTCTACAAGTCTCAATATATATGACTTCTCATATGACGTGGCCTCCTCGAGATGATTTTTTTTGGTAAACAACTTCTCTCTCCCCATTATGACCCCTCATGTGAATCCAAAGAGAGTTAGACTCGAAACTTAATTCAAAGAAAAAAAGAGTAATCCAAATTTTTTTATCTCTCAGACTCTTGTTGTCTTTTTCTATTCAAAATATCTATCGGCATGTCCCGTCTTTCTCGTAATAAAGAACAAAGTTTTTTTCTAACCTTTTTTAGACAAAAACTGGCCATATTGATTAGTAATTAGGATCTACAAAAGATATAAAAATTTAGCGCAACTTTCAAATCAAGGAGAAAAATCTGAGTACTTCTTTGCGAGAGGCTTAACATTTCGTTCAATCTAATTGAGTTAGATTTTACCCAGACTGCCTAATTTCTTTCGTATGCAATCTGCGGAAAACTTCCTACATTGGAGTTTGTAACAAATTTAGAAATAAACTTTATCACAAAAGCATTCCCTCACATGAAACCATAAAAGTTTAAATTTAATTTCAAATAAAACAAAAAAGTCCTTTATAAAACATCAACAAAACGTTTATAATGTCTAGATATCATTTCAAGGGTTTCCCCTTTTTTAATCTTCTTAAGGGGTCTCATTTCCTAATCAAACCTTGGAGAATGCACATGTGTAATTCTCTAAGGTTTGATAGGCATGGAAATTATAAAATAAACAAAGGAATACCTTTTACATATTCCAAAATGTAATTCCACCCACTACACATGTATTGGAAGAATTCATTTCTTAGAAACCCTTGGTTGTATAGGAAGCCACGTGCCATTAACGCTTGAATCTTGTTATATTATGAGTTCTTCTGCTAATAATTATTCTCTGTATGCATACAAACAGAAAACAATGTACGCTTATTTTTATGGAAAGTTGGAGACATGCGTTCAATCTAATGCATGGTTGCTATGCTTTTTATCACTGAATCTGTATATTCTGGATGGCAGAGATTGATTTTTACTTGAGAAATAAAATACTTTTTTTTGCCTTTTAAATCACTTCTGACTCGCAGTCACCAACTATCATTGTATAATCTTGAGTATTTAAAACACCATAGAGATTAGTTAGACACAAGGAAGCCCACGTATATATTGATTATTCCTATACGATTAACCGTTGCAAATATTTTTTCTTCAAATTCCATGCACTAGTTGAGTATTCTAAACTATAAAGTCGTGTAATCGACTCTTCAGTTGTCTTCAAAAAGGTTGAACAATTTAAAGACAGCATTCACTATGTTCCGTACATATTTGACCCCGGATTATTACCAAGAGTAAATTAATCATCAGAGATTTTGTTACTTTCCAATAGCAGAAAAAGGCATATTTTCCCATTATTTCCTTTTCTTAAAGAAACTGACGAAGTTTCAAACCCTCATGTGATCCCGGAGAGAGTGGGCTATGAAACTCAATTTAAAGAAAAATGAATGTTAAATATACTTCTAAATCTCAGATCAGTGATCGAAATCAGAAGTTGATTACACAAAAATAAGGTTTTTCTTAATTTGAAAGAGAAGTGTGAAAAATTGTAACGAAATTATAATTTCAAGGAGTTCTTCTGATAATGTTTAGTTAGACTATTTATTTTGCGAATTTCGTGATCCCCAACGATCAACTTTATTGGTGATATGAAACTAATAACTTGGAGTAATATTCTCTGAATTGATCTTGATTCATGATGTAAAACTGGATTTGATCGAAGATTCAATCAATGCAGCAGGAATAAAATTGCTAAAAAATGGACGGATTTTAGTATAAAACCGTGAACTAAAGACATTGTCAGATGATCTCCTTTATAATTAAAGGCTTATTATCAAAATCAATGGGAGGGGTAGACATTATTATTACAACCCATAGGACAGTCCAGTTGAAATTATTATGAATAAGTGGAGTTTTAATTTTCTTATCAATAACAAGTGTAGATGTTGTTTATTTATCATAAACTATAGGACATGCCAATATATATTATCATATCAAAGTGGAAAAATCTAAATAATTCTCATTATAAAAGGCTAAAACATTCATTTCGGATTATTTTATAAAAAGAGGAATTTTAATAATTAAATTGGACATACAATCTCAGTTTCTCTCGTTCTATTATCCCAATCTTGTGGACTGCTCATTGTAACTCGATTTATTCAAAATATTCTTTAAATTTTTTTCAAGAATTTATTGATAAATGTCTATCTTTAGAAAGGGTCTCATTTCTTCTTAGTTGCTCAATTGTTTTGTCTCGAAGAGACTTGGAGAGTTACTGAATGTAATACTCCATTCCTTACTCAAGAGAGTTACAACTTAGATTATGCTGTAGAAATTCACTTCAAGAAACGAAACTGTAAATCAATGAGAGAAAGTATATTCAAGATTGGAAATTTATTTATTGAGCATTTTCATGAGATGATTCTGTGAAAGATGAGATATCTGAGATGCGAGACGTCAATTTAGTTTTTTTGCTATCTCTTTAAATTTGACAATCCCCCTCAAAATGGAGCATAACTGAATAGCATTTTTTTGGCATAAATCTACACAGACATTTTGAGATCAATTCGTTTCCTAAAGTATTCGCCCACTTTGCAATCGAAGATCTGCTTCAGAATCAGAAGGTAACAACGATGACATTTTCCTAGTAAAAATATCTAAAAATTAGTTCAGTTCATCTTTACAAATTTGAAGACGATATTCAACGATATTAAAATTTGATAAATTTCCTAAATTTGACCCTTGAAATGCGTTCATGTTGTTCTATGGTTTTTATGGTGCGAATTATTCCCACTGTACTTTCTGAACTTAAAAAGTTTGAAATAATGCCACATATACAGCATTGCGTCAAGTCAATTTTCTTTAGAACAGACACACTGAACAAACAATGAAGGTACTCATAATAACAAACATTTTTCTCTCTTGCTATTCTGTGAAAGAAACTAGAGACGATTATCTTCTAAATAAGAAATGTCCCTCAAATCCTCTTGAATGCTTAAAAAATGAGATTTTAAAGTTACATATGAAAAATTACGATTCTTGGTACTTTCAGATTGGTGTTTGGTTTTTCCAGCTGTGACTCATACGCCATTAGAAATCTCTAGAGTAGCATATGATCAGAAGAGCTCTTTCAATGAATAAGTAGAGATTCTTGAAGGAGTGAATCATGCACGCCAAGAGACTCGTTATTCGGCCCCTTGTCAATCTGCATTAAATTCATAATATTACATAAAAATATAAATTTTTCATTAAACATCGAGCGACAAGCTTGTAGATTTGGGCACATCTGTTGCAATAATCTGTACACTACAGCACTAAATTTGCATAGTAGGGCTACCTTTTTTTTCTAAACAAATGCAAACAGTCATATTCGTTGTAGGTATTCTGTTGGGATACACTTTGCTACTCTCCACATACTGGCCACTATGTTTTCTTCTTAACACTTGCAACCATAGATAAATGTATGTTGGGGGTTGATTTTTGAAAATCGAAAGTTTACTTAAACTCTACTTATTCTGATGAGAATTTTTCAAAATAACCAACTCTCGCTGAAAGATAGAGCTTGGTTGTTATTGTAAAAATGCTAAAAGGTGAATGAATCATGTCATTTTTGGAAATCCATGTTAATGTATCTTTTTTTGGGGCACTAGAAAAAGTTATATTTTAATATTGCTGATAATATCAAGTTATCTTGATTTAGGGAAATGAACATATATTTTACATTCATCTTTGCGAAGAACACAAAGTCTTGTGAAATTCAGGGATAAGAAAATTCAAACTACCAGCAACTAATTAAGGACATCACTTTCGCGCCTCAATAATATCAGATTTCAAAAATAAAGCTCTTTTAAATTTAAGCTTAATTTGAATTTTTTCTTAATTTTGGATTTTATTAAATCTAGAAACTGCCATAACTTTTCTAATTCACATTCGAAATTGTTCTATTTTTTTGCTCATCGAATCATATGCCAAGTTAGAAATCTTTCATTTGGTAACTCAGATTTCGAAAAAATTAAAGGTTTAGGATTTTTCATAATTTTTAAAGGAGAAATCTTTTTGAAGAATGTTTAAGACAAAAATTTCTTCTGAAATTGCCTCACTAATTAATCTGCAACAAAATTTAAATTTTTTCTATGCTTGGGCCTAGGAGGGTTGATATTCAATTACTTTTCAGACTCAAATTTTCAAGAGTCTAGTCGAGAAATGATAGATAGAAGAGTCTTTTTACTAAAGATGTTGAGGATGGATATTTTCAACTTGAGAAAGAAAACAACTTCTTTACTTGAGAGGCTTGGCACTGTAGCTGTTTTGAGAGAAATTGAGACGTTTTTTTAATATATTTAATATTTTCTAATTATTGTCAAAAGAGTGAGAATTATCTAAAGCTTAAAATCTATCTGACTGTAAAATTTCTTTAGCCAATAATATTAGCTTATTTTTCCATCTCAAGTTTGATTGGCTTATTATCAAAAATCCATCTGAATTCATTCCCTATTCTCATCAGAATATAGTTGAAATAGTTTTTAATAGAATTCATTTCTATATTTAACCTCAGGAAAAATAGGTTGTACATTAGGGAAGTTTCTTTGCTACATCATTGAAGATGGAAATGAGGGAATCCCAATCGACGGAATAATAATAATTGTAACAAGGGGGTTTTTGGACAAGACGTTTCGGGAGTGGTTGGATCATTCCCTTCTTCAGTTGTCTTTGAATAGGTTGAAAAAGTCAAAAGGGAAGCATTCACATCCCAAGGTTCCGTCGTGCGAGAACGAGGGTGATTTATCGTGCGAGAACGAGGGTG
>KL567204.1:3183-16553 GCA_000715275.1 Gyrodactylus salaris
ATAATCTTTATATTGAAGTCTTCGAACGCACTAATATGCAAAAAACTCCTATCATACTAGTGAAGGAATATGTTTTTAAAATATAAAAAAACATCTTTTCACATATTTAATCTCTGTTTTGGATAATCTCTCATAGTGTAGAATAGGTTGGGATCATGTTTAAGAAAAAATAATATGTTGCACACGATATAGCGTCACAATGATGGAATATATTCTAATTTTGTTTAATTCAACATAACAGTCCTATCAGCTGAAGGAAAAAATATACATAATTGAATCAAATGAATATTCTGTATTGTCAGAATTTGTAGAAATGTTGATCTGATTCCTTAGAATGGTATTTAAAACACTTTTAAACTAAATATGTGAAATTTTGAGCAAATTGTGGTGGAAAATTCATTGATTTAACTCGTAGCTAAATAAAACTTTTACACCAATTCAGATTACACATCTAGAGATCATGAGTAAATTAAAATGCTTCCTATAAATGGGTATTCAATGGAGATGAACGACATTGTTCGACTAAAGACGAATATCTCGTCTCACCTTTTTTTTCTTAGAAATGAGTTTCATAGCCGAGTCTAACTCTCTTCGGGTTCACATTGGGGATTATAATGGGGAAGGAAGGTTTGAAACTCGTCTCGATGAGAGGGGCTATCGGTCTTAATTTCTTAAATTTAATGTTTTTAAAGTAAACATGTTTCGAGGAGGGAGGAGACCGGAATCGAACCCACGCCATATGAGATATCATATTTATTGGACTTGGGGAACAACCCACTACACCATCCCTCCAAAATGGTTATTCATTATTTTAGCGACCTAAAAACACTAGGCTAAGAAAGACAGCTAACCGATTGAAATGAAATAATATCTCAATAGATTTCATCATACCAAGTCACAGCTGTAAGATTGGTTGAGCGATGATTTTTGGACAGTGCCATCAATTATAGAATAGTCTGCATATTTTAGAGATTTGTAAAACTAAAAACCCTACTTCTGAAAATGTTTAGTCTATAAAATGTGTCCATCTAAAAGAAGGAGGCGATAAAAACTGAAAAGTCAAATAAATTGATTGATATCTCGACAGTTTTTTTTATACTACTTACCGTATGACCGCAGAGTTTCTGAGACCTTTTCTAAATCGTAATAAATTTTTTTTTCAAAATTCTCAATTTAGGATCTAACGTGATCAAAAATTTTAGAAGCTTGAAATCGCTGGGTGATTTTGCACTTGTCTGTTAAACGAGAAAAAACAGAGTAATATTTCGATGAAATGCAAGACAGTCACATACTAAGCGTAGTAATGGAGACATCTCATTGGTTGTAGAGTTTATCTACACAAACATTTGCCTATGCGTGTATGAATATGTCATTGAATCATCAAATCTAACAATTATATTTTATAACGATTAACGTTGTAAAGTAAACGTTTGCATATTTTGACCTAATGCTACATTAGTGAGATAACAGGCTCGTATTTGGTTTCCACCAGACTGGTATTCTATAAATATGCAAATTCATTGATAGACAACTCATAAATTGTTAGAGTGAAATTATCAAACATATCGATTTATTCTAATTTTTCTCATCATTATATTACGAAGAGAGTACAAGTGTATTTGAGAAGGTTTGAGTGTAAGCCAACATTTTGTTGTCTCACCAGAAACTATACATCTAACCTCGCCTTCGTTGTTAAATCGCTAGCTGATGTCATCCTTTGTGCAACTAGACAAGTAGAATAAGAATGTTTACATTAAAAAGGTTAGAGGTTACTCTAAAGTATGAGGGATGCATCGGTTCTTCAATCTGTAACCATGTTCACTGATGAGTCATTTTGAATGAACGTCATCTCTTAATCATTTCTTTTTGGTCGGATAGGGGACCCGTGAGATACTTTTATGTAATGTCTGTCTAAAAAGATTTTATGTTTTAGTTAAAACACAAATGAAAATGTCATTCCTTCTCAAATTGATCATTGGGATCCTTTACTTGATCGCCAATTCGTTATTTATTGTGAGTTTGTATATTATTGATTTGAAAATTCCCAAGATTTTGAATTTGGAGGTATTTCTAACTCAAACAAATCATTCTAAAACTTGCTCAATCAGAAAGAAAATGAACCTTCAACCCTCCTAGTCTGCTGCTAGATAGATTTTTCCAACATATTTTGAGCAAGAAATTTTTGCCAACACTTTTGATCTCTACTGAATAACGAATTCAATCACTCGATAGATTTGTTTTATATGGAATGCTGTTGCCAGCAACCAGAACATGGCAACATCGAATTGTACAGCCAACTACCATGATATGGACCATCGAATGTTGACAGATGATTTTTACAAGAGAATCGGCTTGGCCCTCGCATTTGTGCCGATAATAATTGGCACCATTCTCGGTTTGTTTATCAATTCGAGAAATGCTCAAGTTCTCGAAGTTCCCGTAAGTCAATACAGAGAAAATTAGGTTGCAATGCACATCCTCCTTTCAAATAAAATAGAATTTGATCAATGTTCATTTTACGTCAGACTACTTGGAAACACTTGGTTCAAAATAATTCGAGAAATTATTTTCTGAGTCCATACATTTAATCAACACGGATTTTTATTTAGCTTTATTTTTACTTGAAGTCTACTGATTGGTTGTTTTACTCCAAGTGTAGAGAATAATCATGCGAGTCTTAAAGAAATCGTAAGACCAACGTTTAATACCCAAGATTAAATTAACTTCATCCTTAATAATATAACGGCATTGGAAGAAGACTCTTCAACCTTGAAGGGGTGGCGTTATAAGATACTTTTAGTCGTTACAAAAAAGCGCTGATCAGAGAGCTGGTCCAGAAGATGACA
The DNA here is from genome assembly GCA_000715275.1 of Gyrodactylus salaris. Classification (NCBI taxonomy): domain Eukaryota; kingdom Metazoa; phylum Platyhelminthes; class Monogenea; order Gyrodactylidea; family Gyrodactylidae; genus Gyrodactylus; species Gyrodactylus salaris. The sequence continues at coordinate 6,030 of KL567204.1, forward strand.
CATCGTAATCAGTTATCAACTTGCCCGATCAGTCTTGAACAGTTTCAGCGTAGTAGAGTGTTGCCCAAACATAATGTGAGTTCGATTGCGCTGGCCTCCTCTTGGAAAAAATGAGATAACGAACGATAAAACGAATTCGCTAGTTCATTGGATAATGCGGATTCAGATATACATCGAGAAAACTCGAAAAGGATAAGATTCAATGAATATGAGAGGCAGGCTTAAGGAAAAAAACTAGAAAACTAAAAAGATTTGTCTATTGAAATTTGAGCTAAGGGTTATCCTGTAGCAGTCAGCATTAACTTTGAAATTACAATACATTCCATTTGTTCTCAGGAACAAATCTGTCATACATCTGCTGATAGAGTTTTCCCGAGATCTCCTCCTTTGTAGTATTTCCCTAGATTAGTCGTAGCGCCAACTATTTTATTTATAACTCTGTTAGGAAGACTCAACTAACACATCATACTTCATTTTGTATAATGAAAAGAAAACTCATCAAATATACAGTCCTGCATAAAGACCTCTTCTCGCATAACCGGAGTCAGAGGAGAGAGAGGTTTGAGAATAATGAGAAGTTTATTAGAAAAGGGGAGATTGAAGACTTTTGATTTATTCATTTTTCCATCGAATCAGAAAAAATACTCAGAAGAAAATTTTATTCTTTCGATTTTTACTGCCATCTCCTCAAGTTTAACTTGGCAAGTCTAGAGATGCTCCAGTGTACCAAATTTATTTTTACTAAGATTGATTGAAATAAACATTTACAAGATACGTCAGAGAAAAACTTGAAGATTTTTTTTCAATGATTGTAAAATTGTGAATTCTTCTTCTAAGTTGTTAACAAAATAGATTTGAAAGAAAAAAACTTTCAAATTGGCCATCTGAGTCTCAATAATTTTGAGATTGAGCAGGTCATTCGTAGGGCTTCTGTTTAAAACACTGCATGTTGACGCGATCCCTGCGACACTACATCGTTGTTGCTTGATAGAAGAGCTATTGTTCTTCTCATGATTCTTATCACAAGTCTCCTTGTTGTCTGGCCGATATATGTCACTTCACAATCCCCGCTCAACTTGTCGACTATGCCGTTGTTCTCTTCTACGAGCAGTTTATCTTTAACGATGAAATTAAATAATAATTTTGTTATGATTAGATTATTCAACCCTCTCTTGATATCCTCCGAGAACCCATCACCTTTTTAGATCAGTCTGAGTGTGATCCTTTCTTCCTCGTCTGTCCGTTCCTCTGTTTGATTCTCTTCTGTCGTCCTGATTTGGTTCTCATTCAAATTGATGACTTTTCTTACACTGTTCTTGACTTGGTCATCTCCGGTGGATTTCTTCAGGGCTTGTGATACTCCTTATTCGTTTACACATTCCTATAACGAGTCCAATCTTGTAGGCCATTAGGCTGAAACTGAAATATGCAGGTTGATGTTTCTCTTCAGAGTTCCATTTTCTTGTCAATTTCACGTCAAAAAAACTTATCATACCGCCTTATTCCATCTCCTTGGTGAATTTGATTTTCTTATGGGTCCTGTTCATTTCCGAGAATAATCTTTCAACTTACTTCTCTTCTCTAATCACTAGGAATGCGTCGTCTACATATCTCATGTACTCTTCCGTGTATTCAGAAATGAGACCTTGCATAGTGTTATTCTCACGGAAAATATCCGCTAGAATTGAACTTGGTGGGACCCCATCGCAATACCGTCCTTCTAGATTTTATCTTTGAATGATACTGGAATGTTTGTACAACATAACCTTATCATTTCTTCGCCACTCATATTGAATTGAATCTGATCCTGGTTGACGAATTCCCTGATTATTGTTTCATTCGTATTCTTTCAACAAAATCGAAAGTATCTTTAACACAATAACCTTCATAATACCTGTGTATGGGGCTTACTTTTTCTATTATGTCGAGCAGAAATAGACATATCCACTTTGGGTCTAGTAGGCAGAATCTGCGGTAAATTATTATTTAAAGTTTTATGATTTTTTGGTAAAAGATTAAGTCTAGATATTTGAGAATATTTCTTCTTCATCTTCGCACTAATTAAGATTAATTGTTTCTTAAAAGTTTATTGACCACCTTTTCTTTATTTTCTATGGAAAAATTAGACCTGTCCATTCCTGCTTATTCAAACTTGGTGTCACATAGAAATAATCTGTTTTATTCAATTATTTCTCAATCATTTTATGGCTTCTAAGTGATCCCTAGACAAAATCTCCAACAGTCATGTGGACCCAATGCAAGTACTTCTTTTTTGTATTCTGAACATATCCGAACTGATTTGTCTTCAAGGTTTTAATTTGTAAACGTCTTAAAGAACTCAAAATCATAGACATCCTTTTCGTAATACTATCTTGAGCAGTGGCAATAACACTGATTAATGAAAAAAAGGAGCAAGTAAACGATCTATTACGAGAAATAAAATTTTGGGACAAGAATGCATCGCTCAGTTCATTGAAATAAAACAAAACATTTTCACTATTCAAGTTCATTCCGTACCTAATTTTCGGGGAGAGGCCCGACCAAGAGGTTGACAATAAAGTGAATAGATTCAACTATGAGATGGCTTATATTCCAAACGAGTTCAGTGAACCTTTCCAGCGTGGCGATCCTTCCTCTCAACGGTTCTCAACCCTAAATCGTCTCAACAGAAATGAATATCCCGAGAGGGCTTCTCTCATTACCGCCTCAAATATGTCCATGAGCTATGGTCTCAATTATTACGATCAAAATAGGATCTATAATCAGAGACCGTCGACTTCTACCGGCTATATTGTGTGAATTAATTTATGAAAATGATAATATTTTGTTTAAAAGGTTTTCTTTTTTACTTCTAGTTTAATTGCTACTCATTAAAGTATGACAGAGGTTGTAATAATTGATAAATATATATTTAGGATAACAATATAATTGATAATCATGGTAAATTTCTAATCACAAATTATGCTCATTCTCCCCAAAAATGTTAGTCGTCGGGGAAAAGTAAAATATTATGCTTGTTGTGTAACAACGGTCAATATTCGCTAGAACGAAATCAATTGTTAGAAGAACTCCTTGGATAAAACTTTTCAAGAACCTTGTGAGGTATTCTCTTGAGAAGTTCCTTGGGGAAGATTCTCAAGAGTTCCCAGCCAATGTCCAAGGACTCGAAAATGGTCCTATTCTCATAGGCCCCTTGAGAGATGAAGTTCTTCTCAAACTTGTTGAGAAACTCCAGGTAGAGGAGATCCTCACTGCTCAACGCTTCCTCGCCCACAACTGCCTTCATGGATTGAACATCTTTGCCGATAGCGTAGCAGGCGTAGAGCTGATTAGAGACATCGGAATGGTCGCTTCTGGTCATGCCCTCACCAATGGCGGACTTCATGAGACGCGAGAGACTTGGAAGGACATTAATCGGTGGATAGATTTGACGATTGTGGATTTGTCGGTCAACGTAGATCTGTCCCTCTGTAATGTAGCCAGTTAAATCGGGAATTGGATGCGTAATGTCATCGTTGGGCATAGTTAAGATGGGAATTTGGGTAATGGAGCCGCCCCTGCCTTCAACTCGTCCGGCTCTCTCGTAGATTGTAGCCAAATCGGTGTACATATAACCGGGGAAACCTCTACGACCGGGAACCTCTTCTCTGGCCGCGGACACCTCACGAAGAGCTTCAGCATAAGAGCTCATGTCAGTCAGAATGACCAGGACATGCTTTTCACACTGATACGCGAGGTATTCAGCTGTGGTCAGCGCTATTCTCGGCGTGATAATACGTTCAATGGTAGGGTCATTAGCAAGATTTAAGAATAGACAAACATTCTCCATGGAACCGTTCTCTTTAAAGTCTTGCATAAAGAACCTAGCAGTCTCCATATTTACACCCATAGCGGCGAAGACGATGGCGAAATTGTCGGCATCTGCATCTTTAACACCTTTATCGGAAAGCTTTACAAGACCAGCTTGGCGACAAATCTGCGCAGCGATTTCATTATGCGGTAGACCAGATGCGGAGAAAATCGGAATCTTCTGGCCACGAGCGATGGAGTTCATGACGTCAATGCTGGAAATACCAGTTTGAATCATTTCTTCGGGATAAATTCGAGAATATGGGTTAATCGGCTGCCCTTGGATGTCGAGATAGTCTTCGGCCATAATCGGAGGTCCCTTGTCTTTTGGTTTACCGGAACCGTTGAAGACACGGCCCAACATGTCTTCGGAGACGGGAGTGCGAAGGATGTCGCCTGTGAATTCGCAGCAAGTTTTCTTGGCGTCGATGCCACTAGTTCCTTCAAAGACTTGGACGACGGCCTTGTCGCCAGATACCTCGAGGACTTGTCCGCTCCTTGTGCTACCATCGGCGAGGGTTAGTCGGACGATTTCAGCGAATTTGGGGAATTTAACCTTGTCCAAAATGACTAGAGGACCGTTAACGCCGGACACAGTTTTATAGTCTAAAATTAATAATATGAGTGATTACTTAGTCTGGGTTGTGATATGTAATCTCTGACAACTGCCTGCTTATGAACACCATTCATGGTAGTGACAGACATTTTTAACTTCCTACACTTTAAATGAACGCTAGATAAATTCTCAATATCAAGAAGAAATTTGCATTTGCACTAGTGTTTAAGTCGACAAAAATTTGAGATATTTCAAAGACATCAAAAAAATCAATTTTCTTTTATAATGCTTTAGCGTTATGTCATAATATGGAATTAGAAGGAATTGATTGCGGTGATTGTGACGCCAAGAATCCCCAATGGGCGTCAATCAATCGTGGTGTTCTATTGTGTGACGATTGCTGTTCAGTTCATCGTCAACTCGGACGATATGTCAGCCAAGTGAGTCGATCGAGCATTCAAATTAGTTTTATTCCCTCATAAATTCTATCTGTAATAGGAGAAATAATAATTTTGGAGAACATAATTCCAAAAATCCTGATTCCTAATAAAAAATCAATTATGCGTTCTAACACATGAAGAGAACTAGTTTTTGTCTGTCGTAAAGTTATAATTAGGGCCGTAAATATGCGATCTATATTGTTAATTTCAATATTCAAAAGACACTTGAAGATTATTTTCATTTATTAAATTAACTTATTCTAATCTATTAAAAATGACTCTAGTCTACAAGAAATAATATGAAAATTAAACATTATTCAATTAGATTAGGGAAAATATAAAAATTTCGATTTTTGCCGACTATATAAATCGTTTGATATTATGCACAAAAAAGGATTTTTGCTACATTTAGTGTGTTTTCGTGTGCAAATCCTCTTCATTCATCAATAATATTGTATCAGCATTCAGAATGCAAACCCAACTTCTGTAGACGTTGAAAGATCATCCTCAATCATGGTACATTTTTAGACGAAGTAAAAGATCTTTTGAAAATATCTAGTAGGAAAAAACATTTGCTATTTTTGCCGCCTTGATGATTTTCCATCTGGGTTTATGAGACTAATTTTAAATCAAACTTGGTTAGAATGCTTAACTCCTTCAAATGATCTCACATTCATTTATTTAATCTGATTGATTTGCAGTTTTGATTTGTTGAATTATGATAAAGTGATTATGACTCATAAAGAGGTTTTCGTGTAGATTTTTGACACCCCTGTTTAGATATTACTAAGCTTGGTCTATTCATACTTTTGGGAATTCTTAATACAGGATTGATCGTAGAAAAACATTAAATTTAAGAAATTAAGAACGATAGCCCCTCTCATCGAGACGAGTTTACAACCTTCCTTCCCCATTACAAGCCCTTATGTGAACCCAAAGAGAGTTAGACTCGGCTATGTAAATCAATTCTAAGATTTGGTTATTGCCTCAAAATGTGATTAATAAAACCATGTTTTCCTCCAATTACAGATCAAAAACATTCGGCACTCTTATATTCGTCCAACGCAAATGGCCATGTTCCAATACCTTACAAAGGCTAATGTGAATAGATTCTGGGAGCATGTTCTGTATGAGGAACTGATCCAGTCAAAAGACAAAGTGTCCCGCCGCTCAGAGAAGAAGCCGAAGCCGAGTGACCCTGTCATCCCGAAGAAGAGAGACTTTATCATACAGAAATACGCGAATCTAGCATTTACTCAGAAACAGACCCAGAAAATCAAAATATCCGACCTCAACCAACAGCTGCATGCCAGTGTTAGAACCGGTGTGCTGGAGACGAGTCTTCAGCTATTGGCGCAAGGAGCTAATCCCAATGCAATTCATCCCGCAAAGGGGACCTCCGCCGTTCACTACGCTTGTGAGAATGACCAAATCGGCCAATTGGAATTACTCATCGCTTATGGCGGCGACATTTGCTCAAGAGACCTCAGGAATAGGAGTTCTTTTGATGTGAGTCTATTTTATCGAAACCCTCCTTTCTCGTGAGCTCTACTTCTGGTGATGCTCTAGACATATATTGATGAAAATAATTAGTTTTATAGATTTTTATATCAAATTGCATTTTATTTTAGAGTTTATTACGATTTGAAAGAAAAAAAAACCTAACTAAAAACTCTAGTACATAGATTTTTTAGCAGATAATTTAGGCCAAAATGTCAGACGCTCAAAAGATTTTTACTCAATAGACAGTAGGGCTCTGCTTTTTGATTTTACCTCTTTAAGATCGCGCAAAATCGTAATCTAGACATGATTTTACGAAGAACTTTAAATAATTATTCTAGGCCAAAATATTCGTATTCAAATTAATTTGAACTTGCGCCCAAACTTTAACCGGGATTTTCTCGACAATCTTGTGAGATTGGAGTAATATTTGGGAACTACATGAAAAATGCTATCCTTTAGAAGTAACTTTCTCAATTAAAAGCCTCTTGTGAGGAAGATGTGACTGATGCCGCGATATCTAGTTAAAAATTAGCCAGAATTTCGAAATCTAAACGGAGAATATTCTTCAAACAATCTGATCGGAATCTTTAGGATAGAATATATCGATATTTCGATTCAGTTGCCTTTAAAAAGCGAGAAAATTGATGGCAGCCATTTGAATTTACTTTCAACACATCAGAGTTTCGACCATATTAGATAGAGTTAAAGCGCACGAAAGATTGAAATAGCCTCAGAATTAGTTCTTCATCATATAATTGAGCAATCTAAAGGGATTCCTCGTGAGCTTATTTCAAAAAGCAGTGCACAACACACAGGGTTGTATAATAGATTTTATACAAAACGTCCTATTATCTCAAATGAATTACATAATATATATATCAAAGACGCAAGCATTCACCATAATCCTTCATATCCCACATGAAATTAGAAATGTTATTTCCTCTTTTACAACAAACTTTTGTTCTTCTTCTTTACAAATCTATGTTTTATGTGAAATTTGAAAAAATAAATAATTATACTAAAATCAATAGATATTTTTCGATGTAATATTTCTCAATACAAAGATTCACTTTCTTGGATTCATACTGTTTCTCATAAATAACCTGTTATCAGACGGGCAGAGAAAAATTAATGCCCTGAAATATTGTGTGTACTTAAGAGAAGAATTTTTTTATTCCATTTCCAAGATCTAATCTTCAGTTAATGCTTGAGTAATACAAGACCGAATGATCTATCACATAATTTGTAATTCTGTCCAACATTTGGGATCGGAAATTTATAGTGCAAAATCCTTCACAGGACACCTGCACTGGTCCATTGTTTAGAATGTTTTTTTAAAAATCTAGACTCAAAATACTCAATATTCTACCTTCTCATTATTTATGGAGAAGAATCAGGCTTCGAAGACTAAAAATTGTTCAAAAAAGTATCAACCCGGTTTCGAAGTATTCGCAGATTTATTCTTGCATATTTGCAATTTCTTATAATTAAACTTGTTATTTTTCAGTTTTTCTGTTGAATTTTCACTTTTTTGCCGACCCCTGATCGAAATTCACAAATGTAGAGATATCAGGAAAATATTCTGTCGCTCAAGTTTTAAACGGATGTCTGACAAATTTTTTGAATTCTTTATACTTGCATCATTTTAAACTCCTTTTTTTTAAGTTAAATATATCGAGTACTCTCATAATTTAGAAAATTAAATTTTTTTCTTATTTCAGTGCGTTGAGCCAAATTAAATATTTGCAAAATTTCAAGTATCATGCAATGTATAAGCATTCAAAATTATTTAAATTATCTTAGGAAATGACAAACTTAAAATCTAAAAATCAGAATTATTTGGATTGAGATGAACGAACCTAACATCTTTCAAATCAATTTTGCCGACTATTCGAAATACTTGGGTAAAACCAAAAATTCTCAGAGCATCCAATATTGATCTGTTTTCCAAATCCATAACCCATCGCATTGCATTAATGAAGAATATATCAATTCTCCAAAGTATCCCCATTCGGTTCGAATTCCATTCTCTCTCAGCAAACCTTGTCCAATATCAAGGGAGGTTTTATTATAAACAAATATTTCCGAAATTTCAAAGCGTTCTCTTTTTTGCATAGATTGCTCTGAAAAAGTGTCTTGTCGAACCGACAGAACTAGATGGCGGCAGCATTAACAAGCTCGAGACAGCCTTGGACCGCTTAAAGAACTCTTGGACCCCTCTTCTAGATGCCTTGGTGAGTATCAGATTATGAAAGAACTCCGTCGGATTGGTTAGAATAGAAATACTTCTACTGAATTGTACTCATTAAAATTTCTAGCTCTTCTCTAAAGTCCAGAGCTTACAACAAACAGCAGAGTAGAGGGTTTTTATTGAATTTGAAAGGGTATACTGCTAGTCAAGATCAACTGAAAATAGCCATTGACTGGTAAATAGGATCTAATAATATATGGTAATTGAACTCGTTAATTTTATTGGCTATTTCGAAAGACTGAAGCGTGTTGTAGGGTTTTCATAGTTTCGATCAATAATCTGAATTCTCAACTTTTTTGAGTGTTGATTATGTGCTTTTAAAGAAATCAACTGTCACGCCTTTCATAATCAGAACAATACAGATCTATCTTAACTCTCTGATTAATATTTATTGATTTTACGTAATCTTTTTCTCTCGTCACGATTTCACACAACCGATCTTATTCTAGTGTGAATCTCCTGTAAACTTGCAAAGTTAGGACAAGTTGCACAATTATTGATAAAGTACGAATTTCTTTCTCAAAAGGAAGCTCTTCGAGTTTATCCAAGACGGCGAACGTGGCAAAGGAATGGCTGATTTGCATATCATTCAATTATCTTGTGAAATCATCGTTAACGTTTTTCCAAGACCTTTATGCATGAAATTGTTTAAAAATATCTATGCAGATTATCTTCTCTAAAAATCATATTCAAGGAAGGTAATTCAAATGCGCACTGAATCTTATTTTCAACAAAGCTCTTGGGCAACTATCATCTTGAACATTACACGAGTCTTTTTTATTCCTAGGTATATTCCTTCTATGAGATTCCCGACGGCTTCTCGCACTATCTATTCAAGACCTCGCCAAATCATAAATACGCAATAATATCAAAAGATTCCAGTGTACCAGATAAGAGTATTGAATTAGTCAACGGACACTTTTACCTGCCGTTGCATGGCATCTTGAACAACAGGCAGACTGAGAAGAATAGCCATGTTAGAAACCTCAAGAACCAGCGATTTCAAGCAAGTTCAATTCAAACTTTGCTTTATAATCTGAGTTTGATTGATCAACGCATCAAACCATAAAATTGTGTAATGGTCTAGACGTGGATTACTTTCTAAACATAAGCTTGGTTGGATTTGATTGCTTCTAATTAGTGAAAATTGGTGAAGCATACTTGGTAAGAAATAGTTTATTATCTCGAGCAGAATCAAAGTCATATATTGAGACTCGGGGGAAAATCTTCTACGCCACTCTTCCTTAAATTGAAGAGAATATCGCATATCCAATTAAATACACCTCATGCTTATTTGGTTTGAATTTCTTTTAATGAACTCCACCTGTCAAAACTTCCACATCATCTTCCCTGCTTGAAGGTGTTATTGGATATTTGAAGGGAAAAGACTAAAGTATTATTACTTCATTATTCAGAGAGATGAGGAATGCGAAGGAATTTTACTTTATTGGGTTAGCCCATAACACTTTACCTTTGCAATGAGGAATGATTCAGATTCCAAGTGTGTTATCGATTCCCATCACTGACCTGAGGATGAAGCAATGAGCTTCGGATATGTGTGTAAATAAACATTTGATTTAATTACATAAAGCTACATTTGAAAACCTCACCAAGAGGATTTGTGTTTTCTAGGTCTGGTGTATGCCAGACTTTATTTCCATGGGTAATTAAATACACTTTATTGGTAGTTAAAGCCTCACACCATGTTGACATTTATAGCAATGAAGTCAAAAATGTTGAAAGTATGTGTGTATCCTGATTATAAAGTAAAATACGTGTCAAAATCTTAGAAATATGCGAAAATATACTTTTTACCGCGTAAAACACGGAAAAGATGCACCCAAAATATCCAATTTGGAACATCCTTGGGAGGGATGGTGTAGTGGATTGTTCCCCAAGTCCAATAAATATGATATCTCATATGG
>KL567204.1:16573-31936 GCA_000715275.1 Gyrodactylus salaris
TATGTAAACAGTTTCGAAAACTTCCTCCCCCATTATAACCCCTCATGTGAACCCGAAGAGAGTTAGACTCGGCTATGAAACTCAATTCTAAGAAAAAAAGTTGAATTTTACAAATGCTTTTCAAAGAAAAAAAAAATTCGTCTAAAATATGCATAAATTGAATTGGCTAGCCTTGATAATTATATTACAATTTTTCAGACTTTTTAAAATTTAAAACCTTTTTTAAAATCACATTCATCAAATGATTATATTTTTATCTGATGGCGCAATGTCTGGGGAGTAAGGAGCCTCCCAAGAAAATTCAGATTTTTTTTCAAAATTCTCTTAGTAACAAATGAGAATATTATAACACTGGCTTATTATTGGCCGTACATCGGAATACAATCATCCTCAACTTTTACAAAAATCCAAATTCTATAAATGTTCTTGTCAGAATAAATTTGAGATAGATTTTGATAGAAAGTATTTCTATATTGAACCTCGGGAAAAATAGGTTGTACAATTATTATTCCGTCGATTGGGAGTCCCTCAATTCCATATTCAAAGATGTGCAAAGAAACTTCCCTATTGTACAACCTATTTTTCCCGAGGTTCAACATAGAAATACTTTCTATATAAATGTTCAAAATATATAAACACACAGGATTATACCGAAAAATATATTTTGAACTTCGTCAAAAATTCATGGAAGAGTAGAAATATAGAAAAACATTCCTGGCAATATTCCCCAATCGGCCGTGAGGGTCACAGCTGCCTAAAATAAGATATTTTTTCTCAAAAACGAATTGTTTCTCCTAAACTTCAAACAATCGAAAGTTTTATCTTGCAAGCTAATTTCTGAGTCAAAAACACCCGGGATATTAGACCTAACACGCACTGAATCTCATTTTTTGAAGAGGACTTATTCGAAAGAAAACTAGAACCTCTTATACACAGAATATGAATCAAGAGTCTGTTATCATCTTCACTCTAATGAAGTATCGCTGTTTCAGTACAAACAAAAATACTTTTTCTTCATTGAAAAATTCATCGCGTACACCAATATTTTAATAGCCTGCTGGAGTATTTTGAATAATTTTAAAGTCAATTTTATTACGTTAAAGAACATGAAACTTTTATGATTTATTGTTATAGAACAATATGAAAATGTTAGTTTTTTTTCCTTTCAAGTACCACCCCTTTGTCTAATGGAAGAAAGGTAAACAAATACATATTACCACATGTATTTTATAGATTTTCTCTTCAGTTCACATATTTTGCACTATTCGGGAGAGTGAAGAAAAAATATTTTAAATTTTTTTGTCGAGTCATAATTAGAGGGGTGCATTTTGGAAACTGTCAAAATTTAATCGCGAATTGAATTTCTAACTTGATCAATACATTTGTTTATCTTTTCGTAAAGGTCAATGAGATTTTTCACTTTTTCTGTCTAAGTTTAAATATCAGAGATGGGACTTCCCGATCAAATCTTTTATCTCCAGGTATGCTGAGAAATTGTTTGTATACTTATTCTAATTTGTATAGGATAATCTTTTGATCAAGAAACATGAACATTTAAATTGATGACTTGAAATATGACAAGAACTATTCCTAGACATGTTGTCAACCTATCAGAGTTCGCACCTATGAACATGGTTACCGAATTCGAATCCCATTTAGGGCTTTGGTGAACATAGTCTTAGGTTGAAACATGTCTAGTATTTGTATGACAATATAAAAATCTAGTTATTTTATATGAGAAGCACTCAATTTTAAGACTTTCAAGACATAATTAAAATCCAGCATTTCTGCTCTCTTTGATCACTATCTTTTGTATTTTTAAGATATCTTTAAGCACTCTGAAAATAGTTACGGACAGTGAAAAAAAAATCTAAATCCTTCTCAATATATCTAATCAATTATTTCGTTCTAGTACCTCTGCACAGACGTGTACGATGAAACCGAACGTAGGTCATTGAACGAAATAGCTGAAAAGATTCCACCAAAGGCCACTTCATCGCTGTTGAATTTGACCGCGAAAAAAGAGAACCTCGAATTGATAATCCCGTTCCTGCCGATAAACACAGAGTTCTCACAAATACGCAATCAAGCCCGCCAGAAGCTCGCCCGTCTAAATGACCAAGAGTTTCGAGAACTGCTGATAGACACGCTCCTCGAAGTTTCCGTCAGGCTCAACCCAATCCTCCCGCCGCTCACCTCCGATGCTATGCAGCAGGCCAAGAACTCCTCCGACGTTCTAGCGAAGGTCCTCATAGGAAACCATCAATTGGACTCTTTGAAAACGGAGAGCTCATCGGGGCAGCCGGAGGTGTCCGTGAAACAGAACACTGTCACTAGTAGTTGTCAACAGAACAATGGGGCTGAAAAGAACATAGATAAACACGAGTTCTACGATGACAAGATCTATGATGACCCGGTTTACGATCAGGTATGTCCTTGAAGTTCATTCATAAGCAAAATTGCACTTTTTTTCTGATCATAATTGGATACTCAGACCAGAAATGTGGCGTTTTAAGGCTACAATGACGAAAAACGATTCAGACAAACATTTCTATATATTGTTGATTAAATTCATTTCAAGCGTCCAAGTCTATTGTTCTCTAAGGTCTAGGAGTAACGGAGGGCCTTTAAGTTATCTAAAGATTGATTTGAATCAAGCTGAAACTAATCATTACTCTCAAGTCTTTGTTTATGTCCAGAAACCACTTCATTCTAACTTCCTTGAATAACAAAAGTAAAAACATGATTCATTGTAGAACAGAAGAGGAAACTCTTCATTACTCTCTCATTAATGAATCAGTTATAATTTATTTCTATAATTAATAATCTCTACCCCCTACCATTCGGTAGTCTCATTTTGCCGAAATCCATAGTGAATGCCCCCTTTTGTTGTTTGTTATCAGCGCGTACTACAATTAAATCATGTCTAGAAAGTTATTAAGAACGAGCGTTTTCAATAAATACACTTGGAAATAACTTTCTTATCCTCGATGTAGTACTGAAATATGTTTTAAATGTCGAAATTGGGCACACTCTAGGATGTGCATTATGCAAAAGCCTATTTTATTGATTGATCTATGCAGAAAGCTTATTAGTCACTTGGTAAACCAGTGCTAGATCATCCACTGATCTCTGAATCAGTTTTCTTGAATTGCGTTCGTCACCAGTATTACTTCTGAGAAGAGACATGGTCACTCATTGAACTCTTTCACCTTGTTATGTCTCTGTTTAATTCATAGATCACCCAACTACATGGTTACCGAGCTCGAATCCCTATTGGAGAGACCTGATAGGTCGAAACATGTCTAGGAATAGTTCTTGCCATATTTCAAGTCATTAATTGAGATCATGAATGAACTTGAGATCACAAAAGAATCATTTGTTAATTAACTAGACAGGGAGATTGAAAAATTATCAAATCCTGAACTGAAAATTAAAATTTTTCTAATTACTTTGAATCTCTCTGCCCAGTTCATTCACAACTTTCAAGAGAACTATCATTTTTGGGTAGGCTTCACAATGGTAACCTTGGGTGAAGATGGATAAAATCTAGAGAGGAAATTGACATCTATACACCAGAGATGCCTTTCAAGTTTTTATCTGGCGTGAACTTGAAAATATTTCTGACATTTTAAAATGCGTGCTATTTCCAAGAGTGTTTTTCAGCGTGGATTTATTTACTTTTGAAATTCCACAAAAGGTTACTTAATCGAAGAATTCAAATATAGGAATCATATACTTTTAAACAGAAGTATACATGCACAATTTGACGATAAATTATGAAACTACTTTCTGAAATAATATAAATTTACTCAAAGTCTATTAAATATGTATATTTTGGTTTAAAAAAATGGGGTAAAGGGCTCGTCCTCGTCCAGATAGGTCCTCATTCGAGAGAAACTTCTTTCCACAAAATATGTACCCTTTATTATCTCTATAAAGTGTTTTCATTGGATATTATTTGGTTGTACATACATAGAATAGTTTACACGTCATTACTAGGGACACCCAATGTCCTAAATGTATATTTTGTAGTTGAAAACGATTCTAAAAATACTCTAGGACCCAGGGTCCAAAAGATAAAATGAATTAAAATGCATTATTTTGATGTAAACTCATAAAATGTCTTTACTAAAATGATGTCATTTTCAAATATGCTTCGGAGGTGTAATATGCAAAAATATGCATTCGCATATTTTCAATGAGCCCTTCAAATTTTTAAAATTTATATTAATCAACTAAACGACTAAAAATAGGTATTTTCGAAAAATATGCATTGGTTAGCCCTCTACTCTGCCATTATTTTCTAATTTAGGCACCAGGACGAAAAAGATTATTAGTTTCTCTCCAATCTCTTCCATTTCTGAACATTGCGCCGGCCGTTGATATTTTGAGATTTCATGATAAAACTAATTCGATTGGCTTAATTTTATGCACTTTTACTCCAAACCCATTGTGAATGTGATTTTTTACTGGCCGTCAAAAGCAATTGAGATTTTTTCAAAACTTAAAGATCAATTAGAATAATTATGAAAGATGAAGGTTCGTCTTATTGCCTAAAAACTGCCTCAAATCTTGACCGTGGGAATTTTTTCTTTTATTTCTCCTACTTTCACATGTTTACCCGAATATTTGTGTGTGTCTTTTGGGGTTAGAAGGGTAAAGATGAGTTTGTACATGTGTTCTTCGCACAAACTTTCGTACATGAGCACTGGCCAGTTCCGGTAGAATGAGCTTTCACAATTTCTCGGAATATCTTTCGTTCATCAGGAACTTTGAAAGTACTATTTTCCCTTTAAATTTCTCAAATTGATTTGGAAAGAGCTTCCCTATGATGTTGCCACCTGGAGTGTCATATTTTCTTCGTTCATTCCTGTCACACGACCAAGTATGTCGCCTAAATCGCCTCTTCCCTTGTCAACTGTCGGTGACATTTATATCTGAAAATCATACTCAGCCTTCTCATGACAGAATCAAGGGATATCTCTTTCACGTCCGAGTCTGAAGATTTCAATGAGAATTTTTCAATTTCGTCTTTATTCTCACTTTCAAGGACATGAGAACAAAACGGACTAGTGATCTACCAAGCGTCGGAAGAAATTAAATTGAGAATATTATGAAGAATAATCCTGGAATTACGAGGTACGCGATAAACCGGATTGGAAATGAGCTCTTATGAAAGTTCTTCTCAGCACGAACTAAGACGGCGATTGAGATATCCATGTCAGAATTGAACATTTTCGTGCCTTTATTGATGCTGGCTGGATCATACCACTCAAATAGATAGATCATCAAAGATTTATGGAGTAAAAAATATGGCAGGGCAGTTTTCAGAGATTCTATCTCACTGAAAAGATATCGAAGATACCAAGGCCTTCATTGAAAAGGAGGATATCTGAAATAAGAAAAGCCACCAGTTCGCCTAAAGAGGCGCATTCTGCATAGTTTGTGTAATAATTGTTTTTGAGATCCAAGTGTTAATCACTCCACTTGAGATTAAAGTTTTCAAATACTGAGTCATCAAAAACAGAAAAAATGTATAAATCATAGGAAACAAAGATTTTTTATAATCGGTAAATTCATCCGTATGAAAAGATTTATGTAATTTCATAGGTGTAATAATACGAAGTTTTCAAATACTTTTGTAAATCACTGTATTTCAGGCTTTTACGACAAGAAAGCAATATGAATTCATCACGGCCACATACGAAGTTAATGAATTTCGTGTTTTTCCTATTTTGAAAGCTATTTGATATATTCTCCAATTAAAGATTTTTCCTCTTATTGCTCTCAGATTTATTTCTTTTGACTGAAGGAAAACCATACGAGGGGTAGACAGGCAAACTGTTTAAAAATTATAATATTCGCTTTCTTTCAAGGTCGCAGCTGACTTGGAGATGAACGCTATTCTGAAGAAGACCAACTCACCCTATTCTTTGACAAAAGCGAACTTATTAGAGGACAGTGCCAATGAACCCCCGAAAATAAATGGTCACGAAAATACAGTGAGTTGGAATATCCTTAAAAAAACATGAAGGAGGATACAAAAGTGTTTTTTTGAGAAAACTGTTAATTAAACCGTTTACACTAATCTTCCTTTTAGACGGTTCGAGGATTCATGGGAGATGAAGTGACTAACGAGATTGTACGATTGAAGCAAGCAAATCTCGAACTCAAAGAGAGACTTTTGCAAATGCAGAGCGCCAAATTTCAGTATGAGACTAAATTTGGAAACCTCGAATCGGAAATTAATACATTGAAAAGAGAATTGTCTTACCTACGCAATGAAAAGGTATGCCCTATTTTTGATTGTCGAACAGGGATGGTTTTTATCAAAGAACAATTTTATACGATTTATATCGTATATATCTAATTAAGCTTATATATTTTTTCTGTGCAATTATCTTATGCTTAGAATATATAGAAGCGATGATATGAAGCGTGAAAACTATTGTAACACCAGTGTCCTTGTGAGCTTAGAAGGGTCAAGAAAATTTCCGCCTATTATAGATATTATAATAATTAGGGTCTTCGAAGATTTCGATCCAATCAGATCGAACCGAGTTTGAAAGTGAATAGAACACGTATATTAGATTAGGGTTACCCGTCATGGATAAAGTTTCATTCACTTGTTAAGATTTGTATACTTTTGAGTGGTGCAATATGAAACTTGTCTGCTCAACTTTGAATGATCTTTCTTACTTTGGTGGCCAACTCCTACTATTATTTTTAACCAGTTCTTTCGTAGAATTCTTAAAATAAAACCATTGATTCTTGAAGGAATCATGCAAAAGACTCTGAATCAAGGAGACTGATCCACAAAGGATCAATAAAGTCACCAGATTGGAAATTAAATTTGAATCGGTCACGTCAAAAACATAAAAGAACACGAGACATAATTTTTTTAAATGAGATTTAAAAAATCTAAATTCACAACATAAATCTATTCTTATAAAAGTTTATATAATATTTAAAACAGTATTTTAATATTCAAATTCGTATAATAACAATCTAATGTCTAGTTTTATGTTTCAAAAGTAAGAAAAATAAGCAATGATTCTTAAGAATATGATAAGGAAATAACAATACTCGGGCAGGTATTTGACGATACGCCACACTTGAACAAGCCAAATTTGAGTCATTTTTGAATTTGAACGAGGTTTTCGCTTATATGAGATAAAACTTGTCAAAAGATCAATTGGCAAGTGGAATAATTGCGCTTGTTAACTGTATTCATTTCTGAATTGAAAACTGTCATTTTCTAAAAAACAATAATTTGAATTTTTCAGAATGGCTCATTGCACGTTGAGAAATCCTACGATGCAAGAGACTCCTTCCGGCCAAGCTTCAAGAACTCTGAAAGCTTCGAAGAGATAGAGTCTTTGAACTCCAATATGAAAGGGGGTAACTCTGAAATCTCGATTCTAGAGCTCGAAAGCCGGCCGAAGAACCCCAATTTTGGCGAGGAAAATAAGCAATTCGCGTCACTTCAGGAACCCGTTCCCGCTGAGAGGAAAATCACCCACAGAAGTGAGTCAGCAATTTTATCTTGATCAAATTGGAAGATTATATCTAAAGCACTTGAACTGATCTGCTGCTACTGGAGATTTCATAATTTTAACCGGTTCAAAATAATAATTTTGCGTGCAATTCTAGTGATCAGTTTGCCCGAAATAACTGTCATTCAGATTTTTGTTTGGATCCTCTCGTATGAGCGAGAATTTCTCGACTGAATTCATGTCAGAGCGATTCTTCTTAGCCTAGTTACAACGCTCAATTTGAGTTAATCATCAACAGATGTAGACTAATTGAGAGATCGATAACAATTTACAGATGATAACAGAGAATAATATAAAAAAAACTGTTACACAATTATGCAAACTTCGCCATATTATCAAGGATCGTTAACATATTTGCTTTACGTTAAAAAATTGCTAATAGCTGACTGTTTTCTTATTTCTTTCTTTGCACATGTTTTTTACACTTGATCCAAAATTCTTGATTGATTTTTTTCAATAAATAAACCTTTTCCAAATTCTCTGAATTCACTTGATGAAATCATTCAATAATGAATGCCCTCATCTGGAGAAAAGCGGAGATAATAATTTGTAATTTTTCTTTTTCAAGGTGATAATACCAGTTCACATAACGACAATGGAAGCATTGTATCAGATGTAATATATAACGGCAATGGAGAAAAGCTGTACGATTGTAGAATATCGGATTTGGAGGAAGGTGGGTCGATTAAATTTCAATTAACAGAATAATACGAATACTGAAACAGTTATTTACAAGTCCTTATAAAGAAATCTCTATAATCAGTAATCTCGATTTAATACTTTAGCAAAAGAACGTGTTCAAAATCAGTATAATTTCTGTAAAATAAGTCATGTAAGCCAAAATATATTATCAAAGTTGGAAATTATTTTTTTCATAAAATTTTACCAAATTCCCAAGTTTTCTGAAAACATTCAACTGATACAAGACTAAAAATTGCAATTATTGGGTAGATGAAGAATGGGAAATCTTTCGTAAAAAAACGGATCTTTTAGTAAGCTTACCTAAAACCTATTTGCTTCACGATCATTCCCTGTTCTAAATAACGATAATTAATTTGGTGCCTTAATTTTCTTTAAATCACTTTCCTAATCACTTTTTTCCATTATTGTCTGAAGGAGTGCAATCTTTACAACTCTTTCGGTGAAGTCTTAAGACTTTGTTACTCATAAGTAGGGCTACATATGTTTGCCTTTTTCTTGTAGGCCTAAAGGGTGAGAAGATAAGCAAGCCATTTTTACCTTTTTATCGAATTTAGATTTTTTCACAAGAAAGGATTGATACTAGGACAAAACCTCATTATTATCAAGATTCTTAATTGATAAATAGATGCATAAACAGCCAATCATGATAATACTAAATTTAAGACATCAAAGGTCAGAAACATTTTATTTGCTTCACGACAAGAAAGTGTATGCCATTGTCGATAAATCAGAGTTCCGAGGGGCACGTTTTTCACGTATAAAATTACTTTTTAAAAGATTAAAATAATTTAGTGATGAGAATTTTAAAAAATATGTAATTCTTAATCAAAATTGAAAATACAAATCTTAAAAATTGAATTATTTTCAAATTCATTTTTTGTAAAATTTCGTGCCTTTTCAGGTTGCTCTACTCATAAGTAGTTTTGAAAAATACTAAATTTTTTCTATTTGATTTCGTCTCATAAAAGATTTAAAGCCCGTGAGTAAATGCATCGAATTTGATGAGAAGTTTGATTATTTATTTTTAATTGACAATTCTACCTTTCATTGAAGATCTAAGCACTAATCAAGTTTTCTATACTTTGAAGTCTGCTGATTGATGTGGAAACATTAAAGTCCCAGATTTATTCCCTCTACTAGCTATCTTGTGGAAATTTCGATAAATCCAAGATCAAAATGAAGGTAAAAAGTCAAGGAAATGTTAAATCTGGCAAAAAATATTTTCATTTCAGTGTGTTCCACATGAATCGTTAGTCTTCAAAGAATAGAACACTTGTGTAGTACACGGAATTTGAAGAAAAGATGTTTGTTGATAACCCTCAATTCTTCTGCAAAATAAGCAAGAAAAGCCTTTTGCTCAAAGATACTGGTCCTCGTTGAAAATGAGATTTAGCGCACATCTTAATTGCGCGAGCTAATTTTTCCTTTGACTATTAAATCTAATTTTTCACTTCAATTCTCCTTTCTCAATTATAATGATTGGTAAGGTTTTTGCAAAGATCCATCGTCTTCTCTTGCTAACCTTGCAAAACAGACGTAATTTTTATTTGATCCAATTACACAAAAAGTACATTAGACATATTTTATTCATGAATTGTTGTCCAGCCAAAACCGCCAGTCTTCTCGAAGTCGCTAATAACAATGTCAGCTGTAAAATCCCGGCGACCTATGCGCCAAGGCCTGATGAATCAAAGTCTGATAGCCACGCATTCTATAGAGGATCTGGACTCTCGCCAAAATCAACTTTTGTACGAGACGAATCACAAGGTGATAAAACTCTTTCCTCAGTCAAGCCCTTACGATCCGCTCTTTCGCGAGAGTCAATAATGAATAATGGGTAAGTGAATCAGGTTATATGATCAAGTCACAATGCAGAAATTGTAATCTTTGTAAATTAATGATTGAGAACCATTGATTATTTAATTGGCCATCGTACAACGGGCAGAAGAGGCTTATGAAATAATTT
Source organism: Gyrodactylus salaris (assembly GCA_000715275.1). NCBI lineage: Eukaryota > Metazoa > Platyhelminthes > Monogenea > Gyrodactylidea > Gyrodactylidae > Gyrodactylus > Gyrodactylus salaris. Next base: position 26,801 of record KL567204.1, read on the forward strand.
TGATAAACTGTTACTGTTCAGTGAACAGTTTTCATGTATATTTTATAATTATGACACTCAGAAAATATACTTTATTTTTTAGCTACTCAACAGCGCAGACGAATATACTTTACAAGCCTCCCAATTCAACGAACTGTCAAACCCTTGACCATAAGTCAACGATTAGTATAACTTCTGGAAACGGTTCAAGTCTAGAGCCGACAATATCCCGAACCTCTAGTCCTTTCAGCAAGCCGCCCCTTTTCTCACAGTCCCTGTCTCCGGGGAAGCAGAGTTTCTATGCAAAATCCTCCAATGTAGACCAAATACCGCCCACATATGGACAGTCGCACAAGTCAATTTTGAAACAGTCCAAAGTCAATCCACAGTATCCTACGCTGTAAGTTTTCATCGTCTTTGTGAGAAAAAAATTGCAATCACCTTCGAACTCATTTGCGAAATTGAGATTTGATGAATGCTATTTATAAATTTTTTAAATCTTTAGATTTTAGTTCATATATTCAGAGAAACCCTTTGAAAAATCTCAAGAATGCGGTTTAGCAAAATTTATAAACTAACAGACGATTATTTATATCTTAAAGATATATTCGAACCGGTATAACTTTGCTTCAGTATTTATCTGCCTTTTTAAAGAATTATTGGTTCATCAACTGACTGAATCTAATTCTTTATTCTCTCTGATTTGGGCGTGTTTATTTCATAGCTTCATGTTTTCTCGATTTTCTTTAGTCTTGCGACTGCCATGTGGCGAGAACATATAATAACACAAACCCTTATTTTCAATAGAAATAACGAACAACCGAACGGAATAAACTTGCCGATTCGCAACGTCAAGAACAGCACAGACGCTGTAGTCCAAGCAGTAGAAAGTATAATCAGTCGTATTAGGAACCTCCTCGACGTAGCCAACGGGCGGAGTATCGGTAATTCAGTCCAGTTATCCAAAGCAATCCAAACGTCCGTAAATGAGATTCTCATCCTCTTCCCTCTGTCAATGCACACCAAGGGTCCCTTTTCATATTTGGCTCCGTCCTTGGCCCTACTCCGCACTAGTTCGTTATCCCTGTGTCAATACTGCCAGAGGCAGACCCAGGTGGCCGAAGACAAATTCAAGCCGCCAATCAAGGTAGAAGTTATAATCAAGCATGCCCATGAAATCGCTAGATCTGCCAAAGAAATTCTCAATCAATATCAGAACAAAAACCCTTAATTACTTTTTGCATGAGAATTTGTATTTTTCGTCCTTTTTTGTTTCCCCCTTCGCACAAGAGATTCTTTTGTATTGTACTCAATCAAAAAGCCCTATATTTATTATTTTTTCATCCCCAAAGCCCCCTAATAATACTCAAAATAAGAAGAGAGATATTAATTATTAAAAGTGCTAAAAGGATGTAAACCGTTTCTATTACTACTTGATGGGAGTTTTATCAAATTTGCTACAGTCATATTCCTACATAACAGTTTATATATCTATTCAGGAATGAAGACAACCCTTTTTATACATGACACTTCATCTTAAATTCATTCACTGCTGAATGATCTGTGATACAAAGGTTTTTTCTTAATGAATAAATTTCTTTCGATCATCCACGACGTTGTTCAACCCCTTCTGAGACGACACGTTCTGTCATAGAAGGTGTGTACTCGCAAGTAGAAAGATGAAATTAAATTCTCTACGGAGTTATTTTTGTTTTAATTATCGAGTCTAACTCTGTGAAGGGTTATAATGGGGAGGGAGAGGATAGAGGAATCGATATTCTAATATACAAAACGATCAAAAATTAATTCTCGAATTTACTATCTTGAAAACGTTCCCATATCAGGCAGGAAACCAGTTGACATTGATCAGGATTTACAGAGGCTTATTGAGGAATATCAAAGAATAAAAACTCGGGAAGTAGCCCAGAATACTGGATGTTCAAATAGTACAGAGTTTACCCATATTAAATCTTTAGGACACGCCAACAGAATTGATTATTGGGTCCCACACGAATTGACCGAAGCACAAAAATCAAAAGATCATCATGCTCTTCTCAAAAAACATGAAAAATGTTCAGGATTATCACTTGTGATGAAAAGTGGATATTTTTAAAGAAAAATATCATGGACAAAGACCCATCGAAGCGTATCCATATAAGGAGAAGGAAATTCGCAAACTCCGTCCAGCGTTGGCTTATAGAAGAACTATTCTGTTTCATCAAGATAACGCAAGAACACATATATCTTTGAGGAAGAGTAAAAAGAATTCTGAATTTTCTTGGGAGATAATGGGTCATCTATCTTATTCTCTAGACATTGCGCCATCAGAACTTTGCTTATTCCAAGATATTCAGAATTATTTAGACGAAAAATCTTCAATTACCGTACTGAGGTTGGAAATTGGACAAATCCTATTATGAGTCAGAAGCCGAGCAATTTTGGCGTAAGGGAATCAACGTTAGAAAAGCGTTAACGAAAAAGTGGAAATTTTTCATAGAAAATTCCACATTTCAATTTTGGGTGAAAAATACAATTACTTTCGGAGAAACCCAATACATTTTGACCTGCCTATATCTGTATTTTTCTCTTAGAATTTGAGTTTCATAGCCGAGTCTAACTCTCTTCAAGTTCACATGAGGGGTTATAATGGGGAGGGAGGTCAGCGGAATTGGACCGAAACCATGCGGTGGTTGAATTTGAGGAATAAGCCTCTACTTAATGCTAAATCGTAATTATAGGTTTATATAACAACATAATTAACGAGAATAAAATCATTTGTTGATCACATGACTTAAAACACTTCTGTCGATCAGGAGTCCCTCGGGATTATTGTTGTCGTTTTAAGTAAATTTCCCAATTAAAGATACCCTCTTCAGAATAATTGCCGGTGTGACTAATTATGAGTATGAACATTGTTCATAGAACAACCCACACTTGAGGAGGGTGAATCTCCTAAATATATCTCTGAAGTAGCGCTGTATTGGCATCTATATGAAAATCGGCTGCAATAGTGTTGAATAGGTTGGGATCATGTTTAAGAAAAAATATCATGTTGCACATGATATGGCGACATTATGATAGAATATCTTTAATTTTTGTTTAATCCCATCAGCTCAAGAGAAATATCTTACGAGCTCATAATAGGTTTTGATATGAATTCAAAATTTTCAATCGAATAAAAAAGGAAAAATTGAATCAAAAGAATATTCTGTAATACAGAATCTGTATTGTCAAAATATAAAATTTTTAAAAATGGTATTTAAAAAAAAATTTAAACTAAATATGTAAAATATTAGTAGTGGAAATTCATTGATTTAGCTCGTAGCTAAATAAAACTTTTACACCAATTTAAAAAAATCAACAAACTCTAAGGTGCTGAAATATTTTCCTAATGAATACTCAAACTAATGTTCCCCAAGTCCAATAAATATGATATCTCATATGGCGTGGGTTCGATTCCGGTCTCCTCCCTCCTTGAAAAAAAATTACTATGTAAATAGTTTCTAAAACTTCCTCCCCCATTATAACCCCTCATGTGAACCCGAAGAGAGTTAGACTCGGCTATGAAACTCAATTCTAAGAAAAAAATATAAAAAAACTAACAAGTATGAAAATATTTAGTTTACTGCGATTCTCCAGCCTAGTGTTGAGCAATGATAGCCTATTCTAATTGTCGCAAAACTGAGGTCGGAGTCCTATTTTAATGTATTCAATGAACGTCCATTTCAAAAATAAATTTGAAGAAAATGACATTATTATTATACTGGAGGACCATTTATTCAAAAAGGAAAGCTATCATTTTGGGATTTGAAATATTATCAAGAAATTTGGAAGAGATCACTTTCTTCTTGGTGCTTCCATGTTGGTATTGGCGAGGGTCATGTGTGTTTATATAGAAATTTCGTCTTGCTTCGCTCTTCTGGGTCACTTGTCTTCACACCACTCATTCTCTTTGCGAACCTATTAAAGGTTTTCAGTGAGAAAATGTATTTAATGTATTTAATTTCATTGGGGGGGACTCTAAAATCATTTCTTTAAAATATTCGAGCACCAAAAGTAACTTAAACCCTTCTCGAATGACTGATTTCTTCATGTTAAAAATCCAAAATCTCTGAATTTTTATTAATTAGTTAATTCTGAATTGCAAAAGAAAACTTTTAAACATCACGGGCAGAATATATTTCAGGAGACTTTTCGAAAACTATTTGGAAAAAGAGATTTTGTTTAACTCTCCATTATTGTTACATCTCACTAGTAGGCTCATAAAACCGTCGAATAATATGCCAAGTTGAAAATCTTTCATCTGATAAGTCAGATTTCAAAAAAAACTGAGACAAAAATTCTCAAAATTCAAGTTTTTCTTGGGCCTAGGAGGGTTAATGATTTGAAAAACAGAGTAAACAAAATCATTAATTTGGCTAATGAAACTCAAGAGAAAATTTAATCGAATTATAAAAATGGGCTTATCTAGATTTTATACATTATTCAACTCTTATTTTTTGATTATTTTGAATATTGGTTGATCCCAGACTATGCATCTTCAGCTTAGAATCTATCTAAGGGAGAAGGGTTTTTTTTTTATCTTTTATAGCTCAAGAGTTACATCGTCTTCCGATGTTAGATGTTTCTTAAACATTCTAATTCGAAATTCGGCATGAAACTCAAATATCAACGTATAAAATCACATGACTTCATGTTGCCTCTAGCAAACCTTCCAGGTCGGAAAACAAGAGATTTAGAGTTATAGGTAACACACCCAAAAGCTTCGGTAAGTTGATTAAATTTAAGGATTATTATCAAAATCAAGTGGTGTAGTGGATTGTTCCCCAAGTCCAATAAATATGATATCTCATATGGCGTGGGTTCGATTCCGGTCTCCTCCCTCCTTGAAACAAATTTACTATGTAAATAGTTTCTAAAACTTCCTCCCCCATTATAACCCCTCATGTGAACCCGAAGAGAGTTAGACTCGGCTATGAAACTCAATTCTAAGAAAAAAAGTTTAACAAATTAAAGGTCGATCACCAAGGGTAGTTAACAAATCAATTGTTTGTACGAAAGAGGAACTCCTCTAGAAGGATCCTTGATTATTATTTTTTACAATACTGTATTTCCATGTAGATTATCGTTATGAGCTGCTAGTGTTCATGCCAAACA
>KL567205.1:5025-26968 GCA_000715275.1 Gyrodactylus salaris
AAGACAAATGCATCCTTAAAATCTGGATCAGTGGCTAGTGCATTGGCTTGCCAATCTACCAGTCGCGAGTTCGATTCCTCCCTATGGCATACTGAAGAATCCAAATAAGGATGAAACGTATATGTCTGGTCAGTGATGAAATTCTCTCTATCTGTATTTGCTTTATCTAAATAGTCTTATTTCCATAAAAACCTGAATAATAATAACATTTTTCATAAAACCTATTTTCGAAAATACGAATTTTTTGAGGGATGTCGTAGATGATTTTTTCACCAAGTCCTATAAATATGGCGTGGGTTTGATTCCGTTATCCTCCCTCCTAGAAACGCATTTCAAACCTTCCTTCCCCATTATAACCCCTCATGTGAACCTGAAGAGAGTTAGACTCGGCTGTGAAAGACCTTAGCTAGGAATTTTCATTTTATATTATTGATTTCAAATTTGAGTAATAATAGGATCTTCTAAAAGAATTACTCATCATTGAATACGAGTTGAGATTGAGCAACATGTCATGATTCTAATGAAATCAATGCAAAAATTCTGGTCTTCCAAGCTTTGCTCAAGAGATTGATCTATAGATATTTTGATGCATGAAGAATGCAGATTGATTGAACATACAACTTTGTATCCCTCCAAAATTAATTATGCAATCCAACCAGAAATTAAGTTTGAAGAATCTTTTTTCTACATATGGCCTTGGATGGATGGATTTCTAGCATTTTTGTTAGTTTTATTATCACTTGCTTAACAAATCTCACTCCCTCCTCTGCGCTCCCTCCCTCGAATGAATCTTAATCTCATCACAAATGAGAGGATGGGATTCCCAGGAGACCTCTCGAGTTCAGAGCAAGTTTCCAAATTTTCTTACTCTTGTGCATAATATTTCTTCAGAGACTGGGCTAAATGTGATTTTTCACTTTTCATTAATTTTGATAGATTTCTAGAACATTTTTGTTCATTCATAAAACAACTCTGGGGTCAGTTTTATTCAAATTTTGCAAAATTTTACACTCATTCATGACGTATTTGATATTCTGCAAATTTATGTAGAGAAACTATAGGAATCCTCAAGTTTAAGTGAATAAGCCTTTGAAATAAATCCACGTACTATTTGAGAACGGCAAAAATACATCTTGAAAACCGTTTTTTATTTTAGAGAGTTAGATTCTCTACTGAATGAAAATTCGATTATCAAGGATTAAAAGACTATCAGTTTTAAAATACAACGTTATGCATATTAATGCAGAAAATTTATGATTCAAAATGATTAACTGTTTATTTTTGATCGAATTAGACCTTTCTCATAGAAAGTTTCTCTTAATAAGATGAAATTTTGATTAATTCTAAAATAAGCTCAAGAAGGTTTTGTAAACTCACTCGACTGACCGTTAATGGGGTTGCATATACTTTCTGGAAATTTAAACTGCATCCCGTCAAATCGAATGCAATCGACCTCTAGTAATCCAAACTTCTTTTCGTTGCATATTGGCTATAATTTACATTTAAAATTAATTGAAAACTAAAGTCTACAAATGCACACATTTACAACATAAAATCATAGACATATAGGTCGCTTATAACAATTGCGGCCTTATAAATATGATTCATATTTCTGGTGTAATTTTTGATTTACCATGATAGTTTGTGGATAGAAAATTGAAAATATCTCTAAAGTCTGAATCTTGGTACTTTTGAATTTTAAATTTCTTTTGAAAGTCTATGTCATAATAGGGAAGACCATAAAAATCTTTTTTTGAATACTTACTAATATGGTAAAAACATATTTTAAACCTTAATTCACCTTTCATTTCACTTAAAACTCATTTTTAGAGAGTCTTTCATGTTTTCAACAGTATTTTCATTATTAAATTCGTACAATAGAAATCTCATGTCTAATTTTATATTTCAAAATTAAAAAAATATATTTTTTTGATTGCTAATGAATTGGAATTTTGAGTATGTTTCCTCATCATATTCGAAAGAATCATTAAAAGAAATTTTTATTTTTCTTACTTTTGAATCATTAAATTAGACATTAGATTGTTATTCTACGAGTTTATAAATATGTAAATACTGTTTTCGAGTTAGATTCGAAGGGAAAACAAATGGTCCACCCTAATGCCATAATGCTTCAAAGGTCTTTAAGAAAATTATCAAATTGCACGAGAGAATCCATATCTTCTCTCTTGACAACATTTGGTAAAACATCATGGTACTCTAAAGGTGGCTCCCAAAAATAGTGAGACGCTTACTGTAACTTTGGAGAGATTCTTAAAGACACCCAGTTGGAAGCCTCCAATTAGCCTCTTATTTCTCACATCATCATTCGTATCGACTTCTTCTATCAACTTTAAGGTGGGAGCTAAAATAATGTAATACTCTTTAATTAGAAACAAGATTTATAATTTGTTTCATTTCACGCTGTTCCCAACATCAACAAAATACTTACGTGACTTATTTCATTAGGAAAAGATATTTTTCTTTTGATATTAACAAATCAATAATAATTATCTCATCTCCTGATGCAACACTTAACTGGACCTTTGAATTTTTTACTCAGAGGTCAAAAGAATTATTGAGCATTTTCATTAAATAGTCTCAAGTTTTTCTAATGTCAAACACTGGAATTCCCAGAGCCTAAATTTATCAGCATGAAAGCAGTAAAAACATGCCACATTAGAATTATAGACATGAAGATATTTTTGAACTGTCCAAAATTTCCTTGCACTGAAATATGTAGGTGAGCTGAAAATGTTGAATACCTTTGCCATCTATAAATTTTTGAGATCTCAAGAAAAAATTAAATTGTTAAAGTATGCTTGAACCAAGGTTTCTCTTGAACCAAAACTAACCGAACCACCAGCTTGTCTCATTTTTGTAGGTCATGGCATTGAATTCTCTATTTATTGGATACTTGTAACTGTTTCCTAGTTTGGAAATGAAATAATTCAATTATGAATATTCAAATGTTTGAAAATTCATCCTTTTCCCAAAATTTCTATAATCTAATTTAATTAAAGCTAATAGTTCTCTCATTTAGAGATTTTAACTTGCTCTAGGAATTTAATGGTTCTCAAAATTAAAATTTGACACTAATGATGAATAGGTTTGTGAAAGTATCGCTTTGCTCACCTGTTTCTAGGGAGAACATTTTTGCGTTCTTCTTCTCTGACTCTTCCACATTGAACTTTATGACATCGAGATATTCGCTTTTATAATATTGAATAAATTAGCTGAATATATTTCATGATGAAAAGTTTATAGCCAAAATCTTTTGGATTAATAAGTAGCACCATTAGGTTCTTGAAGACTAAAATCTACTTCTTTTTTGAGCCCTAGGGACAATTTAAGATATTGAATTTTAAGATATTTTTCATCAAAATTATGACATCAGTCTACGTCTCGGTTAAATTAAAGATCTATTACCTTTTGTAATTGTTCAAATATCGAACCAAATAACGGTCATCACCTAGGCTTTCCATGCAGGTTATTTTTATTGGATCTGCCTCATTGCAATTTGTCTCAAAAAAGATGTTGTAAATATCTCGAAATATCCCGCTATCCTTGATCAACGGACATTTTGGTATGATGTTTATTGTCTCGGGAGAGAAATCTTTAGAGAACAACTTCATCAGCCATTTTGTGGTTGGTCTCTGACGTGAGGCGATGTACTCCTCTGAATACTTTGGTCTAGATGAGATCCACCAATGGGTCTGGTGATGGAGAAAGTCTGGAAAGTGACATTCTTTGCCTATTGTGAGGATTGGGAGAAAATCTGAAAAATATAGATTGGAAGTAATGATTATTTTAACTTAAATAATTATTTAATTCGAAAAATACTCACAACCAAATGTAATTTTTATCCAAAGCATTTTATTCCACAGAATAATTTAGTCGGTTCATTCACATTTTATAGACTCTTTTTATCTCCCATAACCAATCAGAAAAGTCTTTAAGGCAAGTATATTAATTTATGTTGTATTTATAAAAACTATTTCAATTTTTTGTACAGTTGATAAGATTATCTTTTTAAGATATAAGTTCTGTTTGGTACACGCAGTACTGTACATTTACTAATTTATCGGTTCCCTTTTGTAAGTTAAGTGATAAAAACTTAATTTAGAACTCCCTTTTCGAATTTAAATCGCACACTTCACAATTTTTTTAACTTTCGATAAATTTAAAATCTGATTGTTTGTTTATAAAACAATACAAAATTTATAGATTTGAAAATAAATATCATTCCAACAAATATTGAAAACGTCCCTATATCATGATAGACTTGAAAGATATCAGGATAGTAATATTCGATTTCGATTCTACAATTATCCGCGAAGAAGCCTTGGATGAATTGGCTCGTTTTATGAATAAATTCGATCAAGTTAACGAAATGTAAATTTTCAATTTGTTAAACTCCTAGAACAAACTCTGCAATGAATGGAGAGATGAGCTTCAAGGAATCTTTTAAGAAAAGAATAGAAATTATCGACCCAACCGATAAAGACATGACCAAATTTCTTGAATCCAAACAATTCAATTTAACCCATGGTGTTTTGTGCGTTTTTAAATCTCTTATTTGTTTAGAGAGCTCATACAGTTTCTACAGAGCAACTCAGTGCAAGTATTCATCGTCAGTGGAGGATTAAGAGTGTTTATTGAACCATTTGCTAAAGACTTGGGAATTCCAATCGAAAACATTTACTGCAACAGTCTGACGTTTACGGCAAGTGGAAAATGTTCAATCAACGAAAGACAATACAACTTTTCTGACGATAGGAAGACAAAGAGTCTCGTGGAAATCTTATCTCGTGTCTATCCAGATCTTCCAGCTGAAGAGGCAGGTAAATTTTCTCTAGTCATTGGCGACGGAATGACTGATAGTAGAATGTGTCCACCAGCTGGTGTCTTTTTCGCATTTTGTGGAAATGTTCACAGGGTGAGTGTAGCTAATACCACAAAATATGTTTTTAAATCAATGCTTGAAATCAGAGAGGCCTTAGAGAAAGCTTAAAATAATTGATTTATCTGTATAATGTATTGATTTGTATTCATTAAATACTATTCAAAATGTTCATTTGATTTATATATTTGAACGATGCTTCTACTCACAAGTAACAACTCAAAATTATGTTAATGTTTTTTTTCATGACCAAATTCAAATAACTCTGGAAATGAATAATAAAACGATAATATTCCGATAATAATAATGATAATATTCCGACGATAATAAAATATTGATGATATTTTAAAATGAATACTCTTACAAGAAATTATATCTATTTCTTATTTTTCATTCTTGATAACCAATGCCTATTTTTAGGAACCTCGAGTGATTAAAAGTTAAATCAAGATTTTTAATTATATCCGATGCAAAATATGATATGGCTACAAATTTCTGCCAATTAGAAACTGGTACCATAAAAAAGTAAAATATAAAAGACTCAACATTTTTTTTAAATTAAAAGGGCTTTTTATTTCAAAAATTCCAAAATTTATAAATCCAACTCCAAATAAAAATGTGATTATAGATTCAAAAAATTTCTCTTAATCTTCAAAAACCATTTCTTCATTTCACGATCCAACTTTATTCTCCAAAAGAGTAAATATTTGATGATTATGAAATTTCTTATTTAGTTTGTTTCCATCATAGAAGAGATTTAACATTAGAATTGTCTAGCAACTTGCCTTTCTCAAATGTTTTCACCTTTTTAGCGTAGCCCTCTTACAAGAGAAATTTCTGGTATTTGCTAATATTTAAAGTACCTCAAATCAACTATGCAGCCTCTTGCCTATTAATACTAGTCTCAATATTGATAGAAAAGCATTTTCTAGTCATTTCTTACACTCGGTGTGTGTAAGTTATTTGAACTCCGAGGTGAAACATTTCATTCTGTATCTACTTGACATATTTATACATGGCTCAGATCAAAGGATCAATATATTTCTGAATTTAATTTTTCCTACGAAATCCAATATAATGCGAATTTTGAATTATCATTCAAGAAAGAAGTCTCATCTTGAAACAAATGCAAAACTGTAACAGTGTACACTGTACAGTGTAAAACTGGATGGAATTTGTAAAAATAACTCTGCTACAATCTTTTCTCATCATTTTATATTGATCTACGCATTTTTTGCTATAGAGGTTAAACTTGAACTAATGAATTTTATCCTGTCGTTTATCCTTTTCAATTCCTGAAAAATGACTACTACCTACTTGGTAGTAATTATTAGTTTTAATTTTATCATAGTTAACAGAAAAAGTAGCTTTAGGAATCTAACAATACTTAACCAAATAATGTTTTGTGATAATTTGTTTTTCAAGTTTAAAATTCATTTTTCTAAAAATCATTCTCAGTCAAGGGCTATAGAAATTCAATGTTTTTCTTTCACAACTCTTCTCAATGAAATATAGTAACTTGAATTTCTAATCTATTATTAAAATTCTGGTTGCATTTTTATCAAAAGCGAGTGAGAAAAAGGTGGTTGGGGAGGTCCGAACAAAATTCTTTGCTTTCAACTCTTCTCAAAATTATGTACACAGGGGGTTCATCTATTTTATTTTCTACTCTATATATATCTATCCATAAATATGTTTTTTACATGAAATAATCGACTTCTAGACCAGTTAGAGTTGAGAATTCGTAAAAAGAGTTGTGAAACAAACAAACACTTCTTTTACACAACCTACCTTGTTCAAAAACATATTTCTTCATATAAGAAGCAATATAGAGGCAATCAGAAAATTACTTGATATTAACAGGAACTGAAATATACTCAAGAGAGACTGATTTTGGTTGAATACTAGTCCAAATCAAGATGACTTCTAGGACAAGAAAGAAGAGCCTCACCTCGACAAACAATGAGTACGAATTCTTTGAAGATACCGGAGATCTTCTGGGTCGATTAGGTGCGCACTCTTTCGAGGAATTCAATGAGGAGAATTCTAGACAAGCTCTCGTTGCACTAGAGACCAATAAACCGTTATGTCATTGCAAGGTTTATTGCTACAACGATCGCCTTCAATACAAAAAGTTGTCCACTTTCGGTGCTCGGCCGCCAAAGAAATTTCACAAATACAAGGATATTCTAAGGTTCTACGTCTTTTCTAGCGATCCCAGGGTCATTGTCCTATGCGTGCAAGAACCGCCTCTGAGAAAGTATTACTTTGAATGTCTCAAACTCAAAGATCATCACGACGTCAACAGGGTCTGTGATCTCATTTTGATGGCGAGAAAGGATCCTGACTATATCCTACGTAGAGACGTACGTTCGGTTAATGAATCTCGCGCAGTTGAAGAGAGGACGATTGTGGAAAATAATCGCTATGTCACAGCACCGTCTGCTGCTCAGACCCCTTCAACACCAAAGACTTTGAATACACGAAAATACATTGTTGACGATTACACTACGTACGATGGGAGAAATCGTTCTCGGCCTGCCTACAACTACAAACGTGAAGTGTACGAACCGAAAAGGAATAGCTATACAAGAGAAATCATTGAACCATCAAAAGCTAACCAACGTGACATATACGAGACAAATGAATACAAATACCGACCTAGCACAACCATTATAAATCCAAACAAGAACATCATCTTTGCTACAAAACCGATTAACGATAGTGATTCGAGGCCGTATGAGGAGAGTAGGACTTCTACAGAGTCGTTTATTAGACCAAAAGTGGAGCACAGAAACTCCAATAGATTCACTGATCTCAATATACCAAAGACAGAGGAATTCATGTACACGCCAAAAATCGAAAGGGCTAATGCCTTTGATAGTGAATCGAATCTTCGAAGGGCCATTTCGAATCCACACGTCGATGACGACGCCTGGGCTGTTGATGTTAAATACATCGAAAGTCATCCAAAGTATGGCAGTAGGATCTCAGAGAACGGCCCAGTCTACATGTTCATTGCGCATCACTTGCCGCCAGAGAGGAAGGCGTACTCAGCCTATTCGACCGGGGATAACAGCAGAAGCGAGAGTCCCGTCATAAGACCAAAGTCTGCCCTTGCCAATAGAGCCCAAATAGTGAACTCGGAATGGTCAACTAATGAAATGGGTAAAAGGAGGATTCCCATTACTTATGAGACGGAAGAGCAAGTTAATTCTGGCACAAAGATAATCAATCGTGTCCCTTATGGTAATTGGTAGAGAGAAAGATGAAAAAGAATTCAATGCTTGCTCCAAAACATTACAAACATATTTCGATAATTAATGTTTCTCAATTTTATTTTTCCAAAACTATTATTATCGAATGAAATTAGGGCTTTTTTGAATAAAATCGATTAAAAACATAATAACGTCACGTTATTATATTTTATGGAGTCTATTTGTAGTGTGAGATTATTTTTTTCATTGACCAGAATGATGAAACTTTTCTTAATTATAATTATTTACAAAATTAAAGAAAAATAAGTCAGTTAACTAGACAAAGATGTAATGTACTTGGTGAGAAGTATGTCTACGAAATGGCTAAGTGTGGTTGAAATAACTTTACAATGAGACTCAAAGATTTGAGGAATTGAATTCTCATAATAAACGCAGAAAGAATCTCTCTAAAAGATGTTATGCATTAATGAGTAAATGACTCATGGTATTTTGTATTCAGAAAAATGAAAAATTTCACATCATTCTGTTTAAAAATAAAATAAATTTTATAAATGTGATGTAGAAATATTGCATTTTGTAGAAAATTTTCTACATCTTAAGATCACAATAAAGCGTCCGACAAAACAGTTTCACATCCCTGCTCTAACTCTTTTGCTTCAAAATATAATCGTATTTTTGTGTCAAAAAACGTACATTCATGATATTCAAAAACAAGGTGCAAGCTCTAAGCCTATTTTTTCCAAAAGATTCGAATTATTTTTTACATATTTATCCAATGAATATTATTCATGTTTATTATGTCAAGAAATCTTTTGATATAAGAATAAATTGATAAAATATATTAGTGAGAGGGTGTGAAAGTGTTATGTCGGACGCTTTATGGCTTCAATTTTAAAGGATTCTGTATTTTACTTAAATCATAATTGATAATTAATAAAAGAAAACATGATTATCAGTAAGGAGAATAAGCTATTCAAAATAGCTTATTTTTAAGCCCTGAAACAACTACTCTCAACAAATTACTCATTTAGAATTAGTCTTAAAATATTAGGAGAAATATACAGTAACGAGTGATAATGGATTTTCTAAAAGTAATACGGAATAGCGCTGCTTTGATAATTACATCAAATTCGCACTTATTAATTCGAATGATGAATTTTTTGAATTCGAATAACCTCGTAAAAGTTTTAAAGCGATCACTTGCAAAACAAATTTTGTTTTAACAGACATGAATAAGAATTAAATTTCCATGCATAAATTCAAAAGAAAATGTTGAATTTTGGCTGATACTTACTCCACTACATTATCAAATCATGAACAGATTTCTGCTGCTTTACATTTTTCTGGATTTTTCTATCCTTGGAATATACTCCTACGATATCTGTGGTAAGTCATTCAAATCTAAGACCTAGATCCCATCACTTTTAACCCTTCAAGTAACTCACATGTCCTCTGGCGTAACGTTTCAACCACTCTCAAATGCCCTGTTACTACTAACGTAAGCTTTCCTTTTTAACTATTTCTTAAAGGGAATATCTGTTTGGTACGATGACGCCAAAATTTTGAAAATTGTATTTGGATCCCCAGATGATATAGATCTCAGTCTACCCTTCTTTCCAACCCTGAATAATGTAAAGTTTTACTCATTCAATCAATCCCATCACTCCAAATGCTCATTTAATGTTAGGAAAAGTCTTATAACATTGTCCGAAAAAGAATTTTCGGAAAATTCACCAGATAAAAAACACAAGATTATGACATTTGGCTTAAAGAACACGATGCAATTCAGAATTGAAGGTTCATTCCACTCAGAGCATCTCAAATATTTGCACTTTACTATTAATCAAGCTGTCAATCTCTTCGAAATATATGACACCAAAGATTTCCTTCTCAAAATCAAATCCCAAGAAGATGCCGTCATCAAGGCTGGTGATATCATAGTCTATTCTGTTTCATCAATCTCAGGAACTCTCAATCTAGAGCATGAAATTAGAGCAACCGTCAATGAGTGTGATTTAGCCAAAGTACAAGGCGTACGATTATGTAATCAAAGGTGCATTGACTTACCATACTCGTACTATTGCAGCAATGATGACTACAATAAGTTTGTCTGTAAAAATCCCCCAGCAGACTATAAAAAGGATTGGATATGCTCACATGTATGTTTTATGAATATTCTTTGCATTTAAAATGCCATTTTGTAATCGTGAATTTATCTAGGAGGAGCCCATTCTTCCTCTTTCCAGAGTTGAACAGAAAAATCAATGTTACACTAAAGGAGTGAATGAGTGCCTCGATTCAAGAGCTTGGAAAATCGAATTGTGTATGGCAAAGAGCCCTGAGTTTGAACCCATTTGTGTTGACTACCCCGTTGGATTTACCTGTTTAAATGGCAATATCAATCTGGATAAGTGCAACGAAGTCAAAGATGGTAAGCTCTATTTAATCTTATTTAAACTATTATTTAACTATTAAAGCCTGACTAGAAATAAAAAATAATGACCTAACCCTATTCGAGTGCAATTATTAGGGAGAAAGATTGAACGTTTCAAGGAAAAATCATCTTTTCATAATAATTCTCAAACTTTAATTTGTGGTAAAAGAAATCCAGCTGTTATTGTTGAAGAGATTAAAAACTTGAAAAATTAATTCTATTCGCGCCTCTGTTAATACGTTGTTGTACTTGAAATCTTTTCTACTCTCTGCCTTTTGGGGGAGAAAAGGGGTCTCTTAATTTAGTAATGGATAATTATCAAGTTCATAAAAGAAGAAACTTAATTGCTATAATTAGCGAGATTCTGTGTTCATCAACTAAATTTTTTTTATTATGTTTTAAATATAAATTACCTTTCCTGACTTTACTTGCTCAAGGAAAAAATAGACTTTCCCTTTAGTAAGAGGAAAAGATTTCTGGGCGGATGTATCACCCATGCTACTTCTTATGAATCATTTTGTGTGTTGAAAAAAAACTAAATGAACAACAAATCAGTGTTTTCTTAGTTGAGTCACACGTAACTTTACTAGGAATGCGTACTCACTCATATTGTCCTAAAATTAAAATTCCACATAAAAATGACCTCTCTACCTGCTATTTTTCATCCTAATTTTAATTATAAAAATCCTTCTTATAAATGTATTTATAAGAGAGAATAACTTTTTTTTATCTCTACTAAACATGTGTCATCTCCATTTCGGTTTATATACTCTAGTTTGACATGTAGAAATGTGACCTCTCTCTTCTTTTAACTTTTGAGCTGTTAGATTGACTTGTATGAGAATCTTTTCTGTTGGATATCGGCATTATTTTGAATAATGATTTTATCGATTCAATGTAGAGACACACATAATTCTCTCGAAATACAGTCGGTTTATAGTCATGCATTATACTTTTGATCTTGAGAAAATACATTTGTCGATAGGCTCTGAAAATAATCAATTTGATCTTCAAAACTGCAGTTATAATTCTCATGAAAAAAACTGAATGAATATTCATTTTGAGGGATTAGTGCAAATTTCCACTGACATGGTTAAACTATTTCATGGATCACAGTAAGAAATCACGTGAGGATTCTCATCGATTTCTAGGCAAACAGATAGAATTAGAAAAATAGAGAATTCTGGTAAAAATTGACATTAACCAATGAAAATGAGAATAGAAAAAGCTACTAATATTAGCAAATTAATTCTCACTCCTGGTCCTAGAATTCGTTACTTTGATTTTCTCGAACGAATGAACTTGACTTGAGAAATCAAGTTTATTTATCAACTTGCACTCAATAATGCTAGACATTATTTAGGATAACTTTGTCTTGATTCCTTCTACCGTTTCTCAATAACCATCCGTCTACGCTGCAGTTAATTATCTTGTGCAATGTACTTTCCTACTTGAAATTAAGGTACACGGTAATGATTCTTCTTAGTGCGTCAAATTGCTTCATTTTTGATTAGCACATCCAACCTGTATTGTGAAGGTATATTTCATTGACCTATGCAATTTGTGTGTTTGTAAATACACTGTAATTGATTTAGACATTTTTTTACCCAAGGTCATTTTAGCCTTGAGTTTTTATTCAATCGAGTACTTTTATTTGTTTGACTTCATCAATGTTTGATCAAGCCTGATACTATTCCTGAAAACTCAATTGTTTATGAAAAATATTTGCTAAATAATATCTAACAAATTCCAAACAAACTTGAATTCCAGGTGTAGATATAAATCTAGAATAGTGTCAATTTTCGGCGTTTTAAATCCTGGATTCGAAAAAAAAAAAATTTTAATGAGAGAAACATTCGTTTTTCTCAGAAATCTCATTGAAATAGTGCATTTTTCTCGGAAAAAATAGAACGAAATAAAAGTTAGCGGAAATATGACACACATGTCTTTTGATGTGATAAGATGGAGAAGGTGAAAGAAAAGATGAAGGTGAAAATACTGGAAGGAATTGAGATCTTTCCTGTCCTTAGATCTACACACAAAGTATTGAGTGTAGCTCTTTTTAAAGGACATTAAATTTCAAGATGAGAAATTCATAATATTTTCTCTCTCTCTCTCGAACACTCTTGACTTTTCCGTTTCTCTACTCTGTCTAACGGGCTGCAAATTTTCTCTTAAAATGCACTATAAACATTGTCATTCATCATGTCAGCATCTTTGGATTAAATTAATATTCTCTCTTGTTCTTAAATTTGCCGATGTTTATTTACGCTTCAAGTTTGTCTTAAAGTTGGATTTTACACTAGGAAATTGTTAGTGTAAACAAAAACCTTTGAAACAAGTGGGTGGTTTACTCTGTGGAGATTCCACCTCGATTCTTTTTCCATTAAAATTCTTGACGACTTATTTGACCCATCTTGGTTCTATTGAAGGACTGTCATTTGATTGTAGTAATAAGTTGGGCTTTGCCTTGCTATACCATCACCTGATTGCAATTTAGATTGATTAACATTTAGATATTTATGATCCTTTAAAATGGCACCGCTAATTAAATGATGATGAATGAGATCACACACGAATCAAAATTCTTCACTAATTTAGTTTCTTGTCAATCACACCGTCTTCGAGTCTAGAGACGCAAAGCTGTAGATTTGTTAATTAGAAAAAATAAGGTTCTCTCACGTAATGAGCCTTTGGTCAATTGCAATCAGTCTGTTATTTTTTTCCTTCAACCCTTTTCTCTTGCCCTACTTGATAGCAAATATAACATTCAAAGGTTTGATAAATATTTTAAAGAATAAACTTTCAACAAACCAGTACTATTCCGAGAAGCTTTTTAGTTGACACTATTGATCTCGATGTAAAATAAATCAATCTCTCTTCATCTTGATTCGTACAGTATGAATTAGAACCAAATCAAATTAATCAAATTTTTACTTTTTCTTCAGATCACAAATGGACTTGCCCAACTTTTATCGATGCTTTCAACTCAAAAGTAAGTTAATTTATTTCTAAATCCCAATACCCCTTCTAATTACCATCTTTGAGGACAAGCCTTGAATAATTTAGTGAAATTCCCCTCTCACCTTGTGTACCAGGATCAAGGCATGAGCATCTTATATTCGAGTTCACGTAGCCTTCTAAGACATTTGTTTTAGAACATTCGCAAAAATTCAAATTCTAGCTTTTTCCCCTCTACATAGAATATTCTAAAAATATCAGTTAAAATCAGGGTTCATGAATAAAAAAGGTTTGGAAAATAGATTCAAAATATTCAGCTTCATATCGAAGTAGATTTGATTGACTTCTAGAGGATCTAACTCGAAAACAGTATTTTCATATTTAAATTTGTACAATGTCTAATTTTATGTTTCAAAAGTAACAAAAATAACCATTTCTTTCAATTGGAATTAAGGTTTAATATTTTTTTTACCATATCAGTATTCAACGAACATTTTTCAAATAAAATATTTTCATGTTCCACCCTACTGTCGTAGTGACTTTTGCTGCGCTTTTCAAGACTAAAATCAATTCAAGACTCAAATTTATCAAGGCCTATCAAGAAAATTGAATAAGAATGTCGCCTGACCAATTAAGTCTATTGAGATAAGCCACTATTATTTAATTGATTTACTAGCAAACATGTTCAAGTGGCTTTCTCACTCAATTGTTGCAATCCAAATGATTCATTTGTCGGCAATTAGGCTAAAGAAAGTTTGTATCAAAATTAGATGGGTTCACATTCCAGTAGTAAATCGAATAAAACGCTTACTTTATCACTACAATAACTCTTATGACACCCTTCTGAAGACTGAAATATCAAACTTGTTTTGTTCAATCCCATATTTTGCAACGGAATATACTTTAAACAAATAGAAACTTGATCTCGTTAAAAAATCTACATTTGAATTGAGCACTAATTAATACAAAATCTAATTAGTCCTTGCTTCAAATGTTTGAAGGAATTCAATTATTCCTCGACTTTCTGTTAGTAACGTTAAAGCCTTTCCTTGGTGATTACAACAACCAAATGGATGGAAGATGTTTCTCAAACTCTTTAGAATTTCTCCATTTTTCCTCCTTCCAATTTCAAGACCATTCCCCATTTGCTACACAGGCATAACAGTAGCGTTGGTTTAATGTTTGTATTTTAATTTCTCTCTACAAACATCTCTAGAATATGTGCGTGTACTGATGATTATTCCGATGAACTTTTATTGTTGAAAAGCCTATGGATAAATATTTGTTTTAGCAGCTTTTTATTCTCAAGGTTTTTTTAATGTTCGTCTACAATCATTCGCGTTTGCTAATCTTGATAAATACCATTTATGCTTTTTCATTCAAGCTCATCATTTCCTTAATGCCTACTGTGAAAGCGTTAGTTTTATTCTTAATAATTGCCATCAGTGCTCAGAACTCAGCGAAATACTCCCTTGACTGGGCACTGTTTTTTGAGAATATTAAAAATTCTGATTTTAGTTTAATTTGATGCATTTCCTGAATATTTTCATACTTATTGAAGCTTCTTCAATGTACCACTGCAGTCTTTACCTTTTCATCGTTGGGGAATACGAAATTGCCAAGATATGATTCTTATACAAGATTTATTTATCCAAGATCATACAATTTTCTTGTTTATTAAAATCATCAATTTTAAAACCTAACAACAAATATCTAGGATTAAAGATAATCCTTTTTTATATGTATCTTCAAAATCCAAGATAAAACGAAGAAATTATTTCTATGAATTTTGAGCTTATTTTCTTTTTTTAGTACACTCATAAGCCAATCAAAATACTTTGTTGATTTTGTATATTCAACTTGTTTGTCTAAAAAGCATCTCTCATGAACTTGCTACAAATTCAGGCTCATACATAACCAAACTTTTGAGGTGGATAAACGCATTTCCTGATAAAATCCCAACATTTTTGTAAAATGAGAATGATAAAAATGCAATCTGTACAAGCTGAAAAACCAAGATCAATATTAGATGATTGGTTGGCGAGGCAGGATTTTGGAATGACAACTTTTTAAATAAAAGTATTGAATAATACTTGACATTTTTTCAAAACAACATTTTTCGCCTCTTTTCTTTAATCAAATAAGCCTTACTCAACCTATAAGGTTAATTTCTAATTTTTTATGATTAGATTAATTGCACTGCTGCTGCATAATATCAGACTATTGCACCCAAAAGAGCTAATCCAAATGAAAGATTACTGTCAGTGTATTAGATTTTCCGAATTTAAAGCCTATTCCTTCAAAGGACATAGAATGCATAATTTATCCCATCTCCCCAAATCACTCCACTGTAAGGGACATGACAAAAAGTAGTCATACTAGAATAGAAAAATGATGCATAATCGAATGTATTATGATCAGCAAATGATATAATTCATTCTCTTTCATTAAATCTAATTTGCAAAAGTGAAATATATATAGTTGTTAGCTGGTCACATTTTCTTCATCAAGTCTTTTCCATCTATCAGAAAATATATATTCTTTAATGCTTTGAATATAAAGATTTTGAAGAGAATATAGAGAGAGAAACTGACCTGAATTGATAAATTTCTATTGATTTACACCATTATGCATTTGTATCAATTTCATCTACTTGGCATCAAGGCCTTTTGTCACATTTATTAATGTCCACCAAATTTTTTCGTTTTATTCCTTCATATTTGATACAAATACATGGCTGAGTAGAAGAGGTTAAAAGACATTTAAAAAATGTGAATAATTCGACTGTCATAAAAGTTGCCTTATGGAGATTTATTTCTGGCGACATGGTAAAATTGTGCATTGGACATGCTTTGAAATGTCAATATTCACTCTGTCATGATGGACTATTTAGTTTGACGCCTCATTCCTAAAGTACACTCTTTTCGAAGCATATGGTGTAGGCGTTGGATAAAATATTTTAACTCTGCCTTATGAGTAGTGACTTGGGCTTTTAAAAATACTAAACTGAATTTGAAATCAGTTGAATAATGCACAAATTGCTCTCTATATCTTTGGTTCCGATCTTGCTGTATTTAAGGGTTAAATAAAGACATGATTCTGTAATATTTTGGTACGTGAAAGTTGGGCTTAAAATTGAGTTCATAAAATTGTAAAAATATTCATAATTCAAATTTGTACTTTTTTCTTATAGAGTACATAAATTTTATGTTTAAAAATATCTGTTGACTTATTTTTATGAAAATGATATTATCCATATTTCTATTGTTGTTATAAAAAATCAGCCATCGATATATTTTGTGATAAATGCTTGACAACACGTGATATTGATGATCATTTTGCTGGCCTAAACTATGGGTTGCAATAATAATGTCTACCCCTTCTAAACAAAGTGATAAAACTCCTATTTACAATGATGATTATTAATTTTATTCCCAACTCAGCTCATTGACAATTCACTGAATAGTGTCTTGAGTAACTTGGACACAATGCTGAAAACAGACCCTGCCAAAATCAAGGACTTTATCGGAACTGACGAGTTCATGGAGGAGATTAAGCAGCTAGATCCGTGAGTACTTATTCCCACTTTTAGAGGGAGAATGATTCTTTGTTAATAATTCTCACACAAATAAAACAAAAATATATATTTTCTGTCTAGGTGTAGAAATACTTTTTTTTCAAGATCAGTTCTCCACAATCATGATTTATGCATTATACATTTTTTCATCTCAAATTCTTCAAGTGAGAGTACAAGAGAGATTAAGTGGTTATATGCTACACTTGGTAATCTGTCCCATTCATGTCTTGTTTTTTTCTGTTGTTCTCTCCCATCTAAAAGAGTACAAAATCTCTCTTTGTGCTTCTTCTCTCTTGTCACCTTCTCATCTGCAGTAACCTTGTCTTTTTTTTAATTCAAGCAATCAGCAAAAATCTAAATGTCAAATTAGTATTTATGTCATCAAAAACATAAGTCTCTTTTGACAAATCCCATTTTTCAACTCTCGTCCATTATAGAAAAGAGTTTTAAAATGTTCACTATTATCTCTATCTGATTGTTTTCTTAAATACCACATTTGTAAAGTATTTTAAAGGCTTACCTTGATAATGAGAAAATGAGAGCCTGGTAGCCTTATTCAATTTACGGGTCATTCAAAATAAATCCAAATGAAATATTGGTCTAAAGCAGGGGATAAAAGATGACGTTTTCATTTAAATAAATCTTTTTTGATAAAAATTGTATTTACAGGGGAGTGAATATATTAGGTTATTAGTAGGGCGAAACAAAATATGCAGTTTTGAGGTTAAATATGAAAATCTTATGAAAAAGTCAAAATCCATTAAAAATATGATCCAATAATTCTGGTTGTCGCCCTTTATAATCGAATAATGATTTCAAATCAGGATTTCTCAATGAGATACTCGATCAAATAAATCCTTTTTTTAAAGAGATCGTTATTTGACATGAAGCTTTTTCCACTTTAATCTGATGTTTCTTAGTAGACTGATGTTCAATTAGAAATTTTCTTGAGCTGTTTATAATTATCCTGCATCTTTTGCAAAAAAGTATCTACACAGATTTTTAAAAAATCAAGATACTTCAACAAATACAATTTCTTTCATATCGGTCACACCTAAAATATAAGCTGACCAATGAAAAACCTACTCCGACAATAGAGGGGAATGTTTCAAAATACATGTACTTAAACTCTATCAAGTTTCCTCATTCATCCAAGGGCTCATTTATATTAATAGTTTCATCTCATATTTTTTTCTGAAAGATAAAAACATGATAAGCCCACATATTAATTAACACTCGTACCGAAGTGGGGTTATATATAACCCTACAGGTTTTTCGATCTGAATATTTTTTAACCATGTTAGTTGTCTGAGCCCCTTTCTATTCCAAGACCTTGAATTTGTTTATAATACTAGAAAAAATATTATTGTTTCAATTGAAGGCTTGCGAAATAGGAGGAACTGAAAATTATACCACACTTTCGTCAAATGGGGCTATAGATAACCCCTATCTATTCTTCAGGAATAATCAAGCCTTTTTCAGGCGAAACCAAACTTTTCTCTTTCATTCTTACACAATGTCAAGCGAAGACGCTTATCAATCTTGAAATATGAAAGATATGAAAAGACATCTGAATCTTGATGAATATGATAAATATTTATATTTATTCTTGGATCATTCTAATTTTAAATATATACCAATAAAAATAAATATGAGAATTCATATTTTGTGTCGTCCTAGTTATTATTATAAATATTGAATATTCCGAAAAGCTCTGCAAATTTAGAATATAGAGAAATCTTTGGTGTAGAATAACTGATATCTCTTTCCATTGAATAACATCACCTCAATCAATAGATAAATGGAAAAAAATTATTTCTCTCCCCAATCTGGAAACAAGGTAGATTACATTATGAATCCCCTTTGCCCAGTGGTTTCAAATGCAATACCCATCTATATAATCATCAATTCCCGTCACCTTAAAGGTATCTCATTACAATCAAATTGGGATTATTCAAAGGACATTATTATTATTTCCCCATCCACTTTGAGGCATTAAATTTGTCCAAGTGATACAATTCAGCTGTTGAGAATCCCCTCATTTCTCCTTTAGATCGCAAAATAAAACCTCTCGTTACCTTTGATAAAAATCCGGAGATAATTTCCACAAAAACACAATGATTAATAGTCTTTTATTACCAGTCTTTTCCATTCACTAAAATAAACAAAAGATCAACTCTTCAAAGTGAGTTATACTTTTTACTCTGAAATCTTGAAAAGTAATGATTCATCATTCTTTAACTTGTCCATTTCAAGGTTACGAAAACAAATATTGAGATTTTTGTATATTTATCTGGGTGATATTCGAATAGAGATCTATCAAATACACCAATTTTGTTTGGGCCAGGATATTGGAAAATTGCTCTGATAATCCAGGAATTATTTTCCTCCTTCTAATAGTCCTTGAACTCGTTGATTTTTCTCAGATGTCTATGGTATAATTTTACTCAAACTGCGTCATTTTTTCCCCTGAATATCTATTATTTAGATGAGACTTAATTACGGAAATACTCTTCTGATGAATTTTTCATTTGAATTAAATTCATCCACCCCTCTCTCGTTTTTTCATGAAGCATTGATTTTTAAAACCACTTTTTTATTAGTCAATGAATTCCTCCCTCTCCATCGAATACCTTTCCTCACGTTTTGGCGATAAAATGAATTACTCATTTATTAATATAACTTTGTATGAAAGTAACCTCACCTTGCACGAGTTTATGAATTGAGGGAGAAATGTGTCAATTGGATGCCAACCTTTTTATTTCGTCTCTTCTTTTCATTTCCCAAGTCGTTAAAGAAAAATAATAGAAGAGCCTCTTATTGCTTTGGTGTCAATCAAGGGTGATTGCAACACAAACAGTCATAATTCGTTCTTCAAGAGGATTTCATTTGATAATATTAGATTCACCTCCTTTTAACTGGGAAAGGATTTTCTACTTTTTTTGATTGTGACTTTTTTTCCAAGTTGCCATCTAAAATCAATGCTTATCCATGTTCCGGAGGCCTTGTCCTCATTCGTATCTTCACATTTTTATGTCTAAACAGCATGGAATATGAGCCTAGAAAAAGTAAATACCACTTTTTATTGTTAAATTGAGAAGAATTTCCTTTTATCGCCTTAATGGAAGATTCGGAAAATGTCTCAAATTTTCTTATTCCTCCGGCAAAGTGAGACGCCTCATGACTTTGCATCTAGAGATCAAACATAGCCTCCCTGCGAATATAACTGGATCTGAACAAGTTATTTTTTATGTAAAGCTAGGATGGTTAAATAATGCGAAAACTCTTTATTTTTCATTGAGTAATCATTTTAAAGATTTAGGACAACTCTTATTTTGAATTTCTACAACATGGTTTGTGTGTGTATGTTTTTCTCAATTCTATACATTGGAAAGAAGTTGATTAAATTTATAGGCCCCAAAAAGGTTAATTCACTCGTGACTCGAATATTGATTTCCCTGGATAAATTGGGCTATAGAATGCATTTTCTCCCACTTCTTTCTAGAAAACGCATGTAGACTATTCTATCTAATTCTAGGATTCTTGTTTTCATGTTAACTACTCATTTTTGGATAAAAATTAATCGTTTTGTTATACATTTTGATAGTGGGAATATTCTTTCTAACCTTAGCAATTAGCGAGGATAACCAATTCTTGGTTAGTGAACCATTATCTCTCCAATTTATCCATCTAACGTCTTTAAAACATCATTAAATGCAAGAGTTAACCCCAATATTTGTGGGATTTTTTCTGTAAATGACTAACGATATTTTGGTGGAGAATTCTTCTACAAGAGACTCAAAAATTTATCCATATTTGAAAATATTTCAGGACCGCTTATGAAAAATTAAAAAAATATTTATCAACGCTTGTTAATTTCAAATTAAACCAGCCTAGTATTTATACTTGGTTACTCTCCTCAGCCTATTCATGGTTGTGACTCTTTGTCATCTGTTCGATTTCTTAAACCATGGCTAATATCCGTGCTTGCCTCAAGATATTTACAATCTTTCTTTTGCCTCGGAGGTCTTTAGATTTGAAAATCTAATACTGATGGTTAGGGCTACCAAATCTTTTACACGGTAAAAAGTGTATTTTTGCATATTTCTAAGATTACTGTGCATATTTTTCAGAAAGGAATGCATATTTTGGGTAGCCCTACTGATGGCTGAATGAAAATTAGGGCTTTTTGGTTTTACCTCTTTTAGATTGCGTATAATCGTAATCTAGACATGATTTCACGAGGAACTTTTTTTTTCTTCTTAGAATTGAGTTTCATAGCCGAGTCTAACTCTCTTCGGGTTCACATGAGGGGTTATAATGGGGGAGGAAGTTTTAGAAACTATTTACAAAGTAAATTTGTTTCAAGGAGGGAGGAGACCGGAATCGAACCCACGCCATATGAGATATCATATTTATTGGACTTGGGGAACAATCCACTTCACCATCCCTCAATAGTTATTAAGTTCTGTCAGTTTTCTGGACAAGTTTTCTTGTAAAACGCTCTGCTTTGCATTTCCAGGATTTTGCCAGGCTCCTCGATTCCTAGTACGATTCTTCTTATTTCAGGCAAATTGTTGATGTAGTATTTACTTGCAGTCAACCAACTACTCCATCTCGTAACGACAGTTTTTGGGGTAGTACCTATATCCTGAAACAATGATTTTCGTTTTTATTCTTCACAACTAGTTGTTTTATCGAAGCAATGAGCATATCAAATTCTTTGTAGTGATTTTTGACTTTCAAGCAACAATTATGCATTAAATGCGCAAGACACGTTATGTGTGTCATTTTCGGATAAAGAACATGAAGAGTTTTTGAGGCAGCATTGAAATACGAAGCGGCGTCTGTCA
>KL567208.1:4796-24063 GCA_000715275.1 Gyrodactylus salaris
TGATATTTTTAGAAAATTTTACTCATCAAAAACCTTTGATCTCGTTAAAAAACGTTTTTGGCAAAAAAACCGACCTTACGATGTTTGTTGGAAGAAAAATAGAATTTATAAATTAGATTAGCATTTGTAACTGAATTCGAAATATGCAGAAATAAATATACAAAAAAGAAATATAAAAGTAAGGTAGAAATAATACGTAGCATTTATTAATCAGTTTATTATCACCAGGGCAACCCAAATGCATATAAGTCATATTATGAAATTAGCTTAAATTGGTGGTTAAAAAACAGAAAAATGTGATATTTTGAAAAAATGTTTGAAAATGTTCATCGACGGAACCCAATGATGTGAATGCTGCTCTTTTGACTTTACAACTTTTAAAGACAACTGAAGAAGGGAATGATCCAACCAGTTCCGAAACGTCTTGTCCAAAAACCCCATTGTTACAACTATTATTATTCCGTCGATTGGGAGTCCCTCATTTCCATCTTTAATGATGTGCAAAGAAACTACCCTATTGTACAACCTATTTTTCCCGAGGTTAAATATAGAAATTCATTCTATGAAAATGTAGAAACTGTAAACGCATAATTTGCATTTTAAAGGAGGCCAGCGGGATAGTCAAAATGCGGCGGCACTTTCGACTAGTAAACTTCTAAGAAAAAAAACTTGCAATCTAAGGGGAAGAGAAGTGCAGAATTTACGTAGAAAATATAAGCTAGTCTTGACCTCTTTTATCTTGGAATCAAGTGTTACTTTCAACTTGGAATTGTAAGTAAAACCTAAATCTTTGATGGCGGGCAGGACTGGACACTTAATATTCAAAGAATTTATTAAAACCTGGGAGGGTGAATTAAAGAGTATATATGGAGAAAAAGTGTTTTTATCATGATTGATGAATCGCAAATACAGGATAAAAATGTTGTCAACATCCTTGTTGGAAAAATGGAAAACCCTCAACTTTCTCTATTAGCAGATACAACAATAGTGAATGAAAGCATGAACTCGGATTTGGCATGCCAGCTACTGAATGATTTCTTGCCTAAATTCGATATCAGAAGGGAAGATTTTTGTCTTTTATTGACTGATGCTGCTTCATATTTTACGGCATCCAGTTCACTACTGCACTCTCTTTATCCAAGATTAACTCATATAACATGCTTAGCACATTTGTGTTTCAAAATAAAAAGCTTTTACAAGGACTGTGACAATTTGATTGCACGAGTTAAAGATTTAGTTGTAAAAAACAAGAAAAGAAGAGCTTTATTTATTGGACAACCTCCAAAACCAATTGTCACAAGATGGGGGAGTTGGATAGAGGCAGTTGAATATTATTGCAAAAACTACAATGAGGTGAGAAGTATTTTTTTGAATCTAGAAGACAATGGCAAGAAGATTAAAGATGCAAGAGAAGCTGTGCAATGTGAAACAATATTTTCAGACCTTGTTGAAATTGCCTCAAACTATCTCCAGATCGCGTCTATATTGAAGAGGATTCGAAGTCCTGAAGTAAAAATGTTATTTTTTGATAAAAAATTTACAATGTTTACGCATATTTTGGTTTGCCCTGGTGATTAGCGGGAATGAAGAATATTATTTTTGTTTCTAAATTTTTTCAAATATGCATATTTTTATGCAATTCTATTTTGCCTAAATTATCTATTATTTAGGATAAGAAATATATCAAACTAGTTAAGAAGATTTATTACCGTATTCAAGACACATTGTTTTGATGCCATCAAGATTTTGTTTTGACCCCAAATTCATATAAACATTAAAATCCAAACATATCTAGTAATGTTAATGAGGGTCAGAGAAGTTTGATACGTCAATGAAATTTAGAACAGTCACAGACTGATTTTTTCGATTTAATGTAAAACAATGTCATTCAATGAAGCAATCTCATTGGTTGTTGGGTTCAAGGAAAAAGGTAAATCTTAGATTTTCATAAATATATGAAAAATGTGCAAATTTTTATTAAAATATGTGTTCAAATATCGATTTCTATCGCATTTCAATGCTAATTCTCTAAAATATGCATTGAATAGCCCTAGGTATTAGTGACCAGGAACAGATGAATTTACTGGAGTCAAAGTACTTGAGGAAAATGTGAAAGAGAGATCTTTTTAGTTTATCCATGTATTAAACTTGATCAGAACTGTGATCAAATAAGGGTGTTGGACTAGCGTGAAAGCACTTTGTGGTTTGAGTCTCACCAAATTAAAAAACGTGAAAATTAACAAACTAAA
Source organism: Gyrodactylus salaris (assembly GCA_000715275.1). Lineage (NCBI taxonomy): Eukaryota > Metazoa > Platyhelminthes > Monogenea > Gyrodactylidea > Gyrodactylidae > Gyrodactylus > Gyrodactylus salaris. Next base: position 7,046 of record KL567208.1, read on the forward strand.
TCATACAATTAGTGTATTTTAAAAAATCCAGATCAGTCTCGACACAATTAAATAGAATTAGAAAAAATCATAGATGAAAATTCATTTAATTTTATTTTAAGAATGAATAAGAGACATCTCTGACAATGATTTGTGAAAATATCGCCTCATTGCACAAGTGCGTAGTGGGATGCATAGAAGAAATTTTCTAGAAATGTTTACTCTAAATTTTATCGTTTATCAGAAGAACTATTGTCGATCATAAATTGCCGACATCAAGAAGACGTTTAGGAGATTACAACTAGATTATTTTTTCACTTAATGGCAGTTTCAGTTAATGACTCTGTTTATCACTTAAAACTGGGCTTTAAAAAGTAATATCTCCTGCTAACTTGTGATTAGGCTTTAAATTGATGATTTTTCCTTGTTTTTCCTAAGGGCGACATGATAATTGAGTGATTTTCCAGTGAATGATAGACTGTTTAGAGATTCTTATTGAGACCTATAGAGAGGAATATTGATCTAATATAAATAATTCATAATATTTTCATGACATGATCAATAAGGTTTCTAGTGTTGAGTTTTCTTTATACAGTATCTCAGCAACTTTTCGCACAGGTAATTGACTAAAATAAACATTCATGATCCTAGATAACATCGTGATACAAGGGTGAATAAATGTTAAATTATTCAAAGCCTGAAATACTTGTACAGAAACTTCTTCTAAAGATATTTAAAAAAATTCAACCAAATCTGAAATTATCAGAATTTTTTTTGAATTATTTTAGATGAAAATGTTTAAATTTGATAAAAACTGTCAATTTTGCTAACATGGAGTAAATTTTTGATCATAAATACAAATTACTTCATGAAATAATAAATTTTCATTTCTTAACACAACTTATAATCTTTTTGAATTGAAACAATTTTTTATTGAAATATTTAGTCTCAAGGTTACACTCGGTTGAAGAATGATATACTTAAGGATTGATAAGACTTCTAAAATAAAAAATTTCTTAATTTTTTAAAAAATATTCGCCAAATTAGTTGCAAACATAAACATAGTTTATTAGAATCTTGAAGGAACTTTCCAAAACCGAAAGTAAAATGAAATATCTATTTCACCCTTATGTCGCCTTAATTATTTAGGAGGCAGAATTTTTGTTTTAGTCAAGCCCCTTTTTGAAAAGTTGTGCGTTAACATTTTTAGCATAATTTGCTTTGAAGAAAATGCACAGGTTTTAAAGCCATATTTATCTTTTTATCAAATAAAATATGACTTGGATTTCCCTAGCTATAATTTAATCATCAATTAACTCACTGTAGTAACAAAAGGAGCATGGTCTCTTCTAACAGTTTCAACACCTTTACTCTCTAGGATGGGCTCCTCTTGACTTCTGGTCTCATACGCATAGCCAGCATATCTCTTTTTCGCCTCCAAGACGCAGGGATAGTAGATTTTCTCCACTTTGATCTTGACAGGATCGGGATTAAGTGAGTTGATATAAGAAGCTATTAGTTCTGCAATATCGAATGCCACATCCTTGTTGCACTTGTTCAACTTGACAAATATGCTATCTGTGTCCCCATAGATGACTCTGGCTGGTAGGCCGTCTGAGATTTTCTCAAGATTTTGATTTGTGAGGAACTCTCCAGAATTTACTATTCTTATTGTACTCTCGAGGGATTCACGACCTTTGCCAACAATTGCGTCGGCAACCTTGAGATTCGTAAATAATTTTTAAGATGAACATTGATAAATAGAAATTTGAAGACATTACTTTAAAGTAGAATATCATAATCTTTATATCCTCAAAGATTTGATACTTTTTTGGCTGAAAAATATAGAACAGTTTACATTCTTACAAGTAGGGCTACCAAATGGCCAAAAATATACTTTTATTATATTCGTTCACAAGTAAGATTCTTGTCGAAAGTAGTTAAAACTTTTTTAGACCTACCGATTTGAAAATTAAAATTGACTCTTTTTTCCCTGGCGCTTAAAATTTAACTCTAATTGCTTTCAAACTACTTTAACATGTCCAAAATAGTAAAAGCTACAAATATTAAAAAAATTCTAATCAGAACCGTCATCCGCAGGTGATCAAGGATATTGTAATTTTAAACCGATCACACAATGTCATTTTACGGGATAGCAATGTACAAATGTGTGTATGGTCATTGCACGTGCTTATGTGATGGCTTACACTGCTTTAAAACAATTTATGCTAGGGAATACTTGGATCACGCTACAAGTCATTTGAGGAAGTCTAATGCAAAAATATCTCAGATCATCCTTTATGCATCTTAATTTCAACTTGAGATTCATAAGTATTACAAGTTATTCACCCAAAAGGTAAGGTGACTTGATTAAATTTCAATTTTGCGTTTCTTATTTGGAGAGTTTGGTATAAAATTATTTTTATCAAACAATTTTGATTGGCTTGTTAAATTTGAAAATTAAAATAGCCAATAAGAATCGTTTGAAAATTATTTCTTTGGCTTAAACTAATAAGGCTTGAACATAAAAAGCATATGCTTACTTCAACGCAAGACATCCTTCCAGAGAATGCTGCACCAGTGTAACCGTAAATTACATTCGCAAGAAGCTTAAGTCCGAGTTGTCGAGCGTTCAATACCCTGCATAGTGACTATGATGATTATGGAATTGAGGGCTTACTTTCTTGTCTTTGTATAACTTCATTGAGCTTTTCACCATAAGTCGAGTTGTGAGAAGATTGTACCAAATTCTTAAAATTAGGATACGCTTTAATAATTGGATTTATATAAATTTGTTAATTCCTCTAGAAAAGAGTCATGAGTTGTCAAAATAGCTGCCATCGAGAGAATTTGTATTTTAACCCTCCTAGTGTCCCCGGAAGTGTGAACTTTGCACATGCAACATTAATTATAGAGTTAGGTAGAATGTCAATCCCCAAGTCCTATAAACATGGTTTCTCATATGGCCTGGGTTCGATTCCGGTATCCTCCCTCCTCGAAATAAGTTTAATTTGTAAATAGTTTCAAAACCTCTAACTCCATTATAACCCATCATGTGAACCAGGAGAGAGTTATAATCGGCTTTGAAACTCAATTCAAAGAAAAAAGTATATCATGACCCAAATTTACAAGAAAATACTTTATATATAACCGAATCATTGAGAGGATATAACCTTATTTATGACTTAATGGAAAAAATATCGGTTGCAAGCATAGACACTGTCAATATGCCCTAATATACAGTGTTTATAGACACAAATGATCATAGTTATACTATCAAAGCTTGTTATTTCCATAATATAAACTAGGGATTTTTTGTCTAAAACCATAGATGATATCTGCTCCCTATGCAATTCTAAATTGATATGCCCATTTTCAATCCTCTGTATTACAGAAAATAACAAAATATGATGCGCTGATTATTTAATTTTTATGATTAAGCATGACTAATTTCCAAGACCTTAAATGTGGGGGAAAATAAAAATATTAAATTAGAATACTTTATTGAATAAATTATTTACTATCTCTCGAGTCATGAGTTGGGAATGAAGGCTAACCGAATATGAAACAAGAAACGTTTTGCTTTATTAGAATTTTATAGCATCTCGAATACATCGCAAACACTTACTCTTTAAGAAGACTCGTTTTAGCAGACTGCTTGAGAAAGACAACTCCAGAAGGAGAGATGGTGAATTTTCCATTGAACTTCTAAAATGATGCGATAAATGAAAAAATAAAGTCATACCTTGAGAACTTCAACATCTGTTTCATATTGAAGACATCCAAATTTGAATTCTTTGCTAAAAAGAAAAATGATAAGCTACAAAAACATCATTGCAATTTTTTAGCTAACCCAGTGATAATATCTTGAATCCTGCCTAAGCATGTGGAAAAGCAGTAATTATAAGCGATGGCAATTGAAGGGTAAAGGGATTGGAAGTCCAACACAATAACTGGCCCGTCATAGTGTATCTGACTGTCAGGTTCCAAGTTGAGAGGAATCATTTCTGCTGCGCGTTGTTGGGTTCTCTGGGCGGCTGTTGCACTTGGACAAATGTAATTCAACTTTCTCGTCAATCGCAAAAGTACTGATTCGACACGATACTGAGAAAAAATTATAAATTTTATATAGAATTTTACCAAAAAGACAACATAAAGAGAACTTGAAAAAGGTCTTGTTTTGTAATTTTCATCACACAAAATGGCTTTTATTTCATGCGCCAGGAAAAGAAATCATTATTCCCTCATTTCTAAGAAGTAATTAAACAGTTAGAAAGATAAAATCTCAATCTGTATTCATCCAACTTCTTTGTGAGTAGAAAATATGACTAGTTGAAGTTTAGTAGTTTGAAAAAATGGAACTAAGAATCTAGGCTTGATGGGTTAAGCATAGATGTTGCCTAATAAGTTTTGGGAATAATCAAACTTTTCAATTAGAGCTTTCAATGCCAATTATTAAAGGATTTTTACATATTTTATGATTCCGTTATGGAGAAATAGATTTGTTTAAATTTGAAAAAATTTATAAAATCTGAAACTGACCTGTGATCCATACGAAAGAACATGATAGAACTCTATGCCGAAAATACGAGCAAATTCACTCATTCGCCCCACTTGATCCAGTTCACGAAGGATGAGTAAGTTACCCAGACTTCGGTGCATGTAATAATGTATTGTTCTCCATCTATTATTTAAAAGTGTTAGAAAAATTGTCTTACGCGTCACGCCCCTCTTCATCCTCATACCAGCTCTTCAAGGTGGAGAAGGCGAATTTTGGGACATTCGTTTTGAATAAGTGCAGCATAACGTTTTCATAAGCGTAATATTGAAGGCTGATCTAGAGTTGAAAAAGATTGAATTAATTCCTAAAGGGGCATGCATTTTTTTAATGAATTGATGTTAAAAATGTGTAATAAAAGCGGAGTATCAGAGTTGCTCGACGAAAAACTATTATGTTACTAACATATTATATTATGAACGGTACTTTTTGACTATTCAAACAATGAAGAGCATATTCGAACTGGATAGGTATTTTTGAATCTTTTGTATTACATCTGTAGTCCTAAGACTCAAAACTCTTCAACCTATCTATCTAAGACTGAATACAATAAAAGATTTTCAGTCGTGTACAAATTCTTCTGTGGATGTAACGAGAAATATATTGGCCACACCTCTAGAAGACTAGAGGAACGAACACCTCTACGTTGGAGACACGGCGATAAGCAGACATTTAGAAGTTATAACTAGAATCTATTTTGAATTAAATTAAACGAATTTTTAAGGAAGCCAGATTAAAAAATTAAACCAACCTCATGCATGACAACTCGCCATAAGCAGAGGACAACGCGGCCAGGACATGGGAATTTACCTCCAGTTATGCCTCTCATTCCAGAAGTTGGCCAATACCAACAGCCGTACTTCTCATTGAACCTTTCATCAACTTTCATTGCTTCAGCACAACACACGCAATCGTTAGTGATGGATTTGATCAAATCTTTTGTGGCAAACATTTGCTGAATTGTGCTATGAACGAGGCTTCTGATAATCTTCATTACCTCCCAGCAACGATCACAAGATAGACAATCTAACGAAGTTGAAAAAATAGTTTTTTACCCACCTATGCCAGAACTGGTGTCCCGCCAGAAGTTTGACACTTTAAAAAATTAGAGTAATTTTACTTTTAGAAAGAGATTATATGACTAATAAAATATTTAGCTCTCGTTTCTAAAACTTTAAATCAGATTTGGTCAAGGTATACTTGATAGAAATATAATTTTTGCTACATATTTTGCTAAATATTGAATTTTAATCTCAGTATCCAAAGACTAAAGCTATGAGCTTTAAAGGCAGATAATCTAATTAAATCTAATAATAAAGCAATTTGATTTGCTGAAATATCACAAAATTACCATAAGCAAGTCTTGAGATATCACGACAATAGAAGGGATTATTGAGTGCCTTTGCTCTATCAACAATATATCCCCAGCTGGACTTGAAAATGTCATAACCTGTAAGAATGTCAGGATCGAAACTAGAAAGAAAATATTTTTTGTTAGTATTGGCTTCAAGCCTTCAAAGCTCATAAGAGTAATATCTCTGGATTAAAAGAACTCTTTCATTCTGAGTAAAGCAACCATGAACACCTTATAAGAAGATCAAAGGCTAAGATCTAATCTAAGATTTTCAAACATCAACAGCCAATGAGAAGCGAGTGTATTGTGGTTTTTCTACGTGCGTATGAATGACTAATTAGAAAAAATTTAAATATAAATATCAAATAATTTTTTTGGTTCACTCTCATGAAATGCATAAGTTTATATTAATTATGGGGTTAATATGAACCATTTAGAGTAAAATTATTATAATCAAGTTAGTTAAAGATCAAGGATGAAAAAAAAAGTGATAATATGAAGAAATTCTTACCATTGTACCAAATAAGAAATCCATTTTAAAAGGTCAACTTCCGATTCACACGAAATGAACTTGGGAAAGCCCTCAGCGAGGTATTTCTTTTTAATCTTAATCGATTTGACTCTAAAGTAATTGGATTTTTCTTGAGTGAAATGACTATCCTTTGCATTTATTAGCACCCAAACATAGGAACTACTCTCGCCGGAGAATTCAAAGCTCATGACAGCGCTTTGGATAGCATCAGTTGACGGAGATGGTATAGCTCCAAGGTACTTTAAAGCATTACTTCCACGACTGTTTCTCGCCTTTCCTCGGAAGGGAGTTGAAACTGTTAAAAGATAATTGTTGAATAGCCAGCAAGGTCTCGACTAAAATTAATTATTTTGAGTTTTTAACCTGAATTTTTCACAGTTCCAAAATAAATATCATGAATCATGCTTAATGATTGGAATTAATTTTGAATAATTTCTATTAATTACGAAATTCTTGACCAGATCGGAAATTTTTGAAAACCCTGGTTTTTAACGTTCATATTGTTAAGGAAATAGTAAAAAAAAAAATTTGCCAAGACTTGATTATAATCGATAATTATCGAGAGTCGAAGACTATGATAGAAAATGATCCGTAACTTACCTTTGAAGGAAGAATTGAAAAGTGAACGGCTATTGCAATGAATTTCAAGACTGCATAAGGTTATGTTGTCATTTTGTACCGAGAGATATTTTCTTTTAGCTACAGGTTGAAATAACTGACTCTCTTCAACGCTACATGACATGGCTAACGATTTTCTCATCAAGGAACAGTCCACGATATCAGGGGAATCCTGTGGAATTATATTTTTATTCTTCCAATGTACAGTTAAAATTTGATGGGGTATTATTTTAATAACTTATAAACTGTGAATAATAGAAAATTCAACAAAAAAACATCCGTATACTACTTGTGAGTAGAGGTTTAAGTTTAAAAGTAGTTATTAGAATAGAATAAATTAGTGTAACATTACTAGTAATAGATCTCAAAGAGGACTTCATGGTAAGGCCAAGTCGACAATTGCTTTCCTTATTAGGTCATCTAGCAGAAATTTGTTACAAAAAACTCTACACACGACCTCGATTTAAATTGATTAGACAAAACAAAAGTAATGCGTCGATTCTCAATAATTTCCAAAAGCTTACTTCATCAATAGAAGCATCATTCCGACTAGAACTGGTCATGTTGAGATGAGATTTTTTGTGCTTCTCTTCTATCACAGACTCGAATGATCCCAGGGTCTGCCAATTTTCATTTTGCAGACAGGTCGGTTTCGATTCCGTTGGATGACAATTCTTGACCAGATTCTTGAGCCATAAGCTCTTGACAAAGGACTTCTCTGGCCTTATTTGATTCTGAGTAAAGTTAAATTGTGATTCTGATCCAGACAGAGATTCCAGATCAAATATGTCGCTGTCAGTATCATGTAATCCATCCACTTGTGAATCGAATCTGAAATTTTAAATCAATCAGAGATGTAATTTTTAAAGAATTTTCAGAACTTACAAGTCAACATTTGACGGTCTCTTTTCAATTTCGAATTTCTTCTCAAAGGATTTTTCAAAACTCTCCGAGTCTATTGTTTCCAGACTAATGTCATTCAGTTCATCGAAATCGTCACTAAAAACGATTTGTGTTTGCTGGGACAATCTGTCCTCAAATAGGTCTTGATTGCCCATTTCGGCATCGATAAAACTCTGGCAAATGTCATATGCCTCATCTTCTTTCTGGAAAAGTTTTTTTCAGACTTTTGAACAGCACAATTTGATAATAAAAAGGTAAAACATTGCTTTTTGATTTTTTAGCATATTTTCTGGGTGCCCTAACTTGGATAGGATATTTTATGATGAGTTCTTAAAGTTAACATTTCAGCAAAAGTAAATGATAAATTACCTGACTGTCATTCAAAAGAAAGTCTTCAACTTCTCTTGAGATGTTGATATCCCTTTCTGCTGGCATGCTAGTAGTCTTTTTATTGAGTTCAACTTCAGCCAGCTCGATCAACTGACTCAGTTCTTTGATTTTATCCTCTGGTGAGCTTACGAATGCTTAAAATTTAAATTAATGACTACTTTGAAAACTAAATCTGACTATTGGGGACTTAATGTTTCAAGTTGTTTGTTTTGTGACACAAAATTTGTGTGTAAAAAAGGGGGTCAGAGATTTTTTGTCACATAAATTTCATTTCGGTGTCAACTCATCCATGTCTCTTGTGAATTTGCAAGATAATTTTTTAAAGTCCTAATGTAACTCTGAATAACGATATTTCGATTTAAAATTTTGACATATGATAAATAAAAGATTTCTCTTTAATTTAACATATTTTTCATAGATTTTCTTCAATTTCCATTTTAAGAATATATCATCATGCTACTCATAATTAATATGGTGATAACTATTTAAATTACCTAAATGTCCGTACCTCCTGTGGAGAGGGTAGGAAAATTTGGAGGACTAATTACAATAATGACTGTATTTAAAGCATCAGAAAATATGAGAGATTCTAATTTTAAAAAGTTACCATGCCTTGCCAAGGTTCTAAATACCAAAATCCATCAAGTTTCAACAAGAGAAAAACTAAAGATCATATAATATTTTTGAACCCATATTAAAAATTTGAAAATGTAGGACCTCAATCTTTTTGCAAATATGAAAAATGTTTTTATTGGCTCAATAGTAAACGATGAGTCTTTGATTTTAAATCAAATATGCTTAAATTCAGGAAAATAACCATTCTCACATATATAGTATATATTATGTACTTTACTTTAAGACTTGATGAAATCATGAATCTAGTACAGAGAAAACACCTTAAAATGAGATCTTCTATAGAAAAAAATACTTTTTAGTAAAGAATTTAGTTTATAAACTATTATTTTTTATTTTAGGATAATTAACGTACTTTCATTCTTGATAAACATCTCAAGGATTTCTAGGTATTTAATCTCTGTTTTGCTCACAGGAACCCTTTTATTAGCATCGATAGGAAGTAAATCATTCATGATTGGAACAGCTGGAGCTTCTGAAGAGGGAAACTCTTTTCGCCTCTCTATTTCTTCTTCCCAAAGAGACTTTAGTCCAGGATAACGTTCCCCACCATGAATCGAGTCATTCACAATAGATTCAAAGTCAATATCAAATTCGATAAATGAAGAAGATTGCGGTCGTACAGAGGAGATGTACTTTGATTCGAGAGAGATGAAGCGGTTATTTCTCACTTTGAACTCTCTAATCTCCACAAAGTCCATGCCAAAACAACTGGAATCAATTAAGAATTTGAGATGATAAGGAATGTGGGATTCGTAACATAGACTACATCCAGGAATCTGATGGGTATTTATAATCTCACTAACGAGGGTTATTGTTGACGGATCGACGAGGGTGACTTTTAAGAATGAAGAGGAATTTTCATAAACGCCATAAATTGATTTCTTCTGAACGTGCGAGATTTCGTATACATGCGGTTTGGGCTTTTCATTCTTCTTCTTTGAAATGAGTGCATCAATAGAATTGGCAATTTCTAAGAGTTCTGATTCATTAAAGTTTCTATTTATTCCAACATAGATATAGGGGAAATATCCATTAACATGACAGCATGCTTTGTGGCCATTCTCAAGAGATCCGTAAATTCTAATCACGGGAGTCTTCTCAAATGGTAGACAGCGGAAATGTGAGTAGGTAGAATCTTTGTATTTATTTGGATATGTCAAGTAATAGTCTGTTGAGAATAAACGCAATCTCATAATAATTTGACTTTAAAAATCCAAATTTTATTCATATTTAAACAAAACTTACAAAATATTTTGTTATTTAGTTGCACACACATGTAAGTGAAATTACAAAATTATGACAGAAGCTGAAGAGTTTCAAGAGAATAACTTGACTACGTCTAGTCAAGAAGAAGATTTACATGAAAAATCTCCAGATAGTAAGAAACCAAAGTTAGAATTACAAAAGAATTCCGATGCCGTCCCAACTCCAGCCACCGACGGGGATGAACAGACGAGCAACATTTTTGACGAAGATTTAGACGAAGAAGAAGAAATCTATAGCATGGTCAATGAAGACGATGTAGATGAAGATGTTGTCCTTTCACGTGTACTGAATCCAGCTCACTTTGATGAGAATAAACAGAAAGAACAAGAAGATCGCAAAGTTATGGCGCTTCTCGCCAATTTCAGTGACGATCAATTGACAAAGTTTGAAACATTTAAGAGGGCAACCTTTCCGAAAGCCACTGTTAAACGATTAGTCATGTCGATTAGTAATACTGCCATCTGTCAGAATGTCGTCATAGCAATTTCTGGCATGACCAAAGTTTTCATTGGAGAGTTGTTGGATAAGGCATTTGAAGAGAAAAACAAGGGTAAAAAGAATGGGAAACTCCTACCTTGTCATGTGCGAAGTGCCTATTTTAATTTGCAAATTGAAAATAAGTGTTCTAATACTCCGAAAATAAACTTCTTTAGATAAAGATTTAATTATCCTCTTGCAAATTTTGTTTTTATCCTATTTAATGAAGTCTTTTTTTCAGCCTAGCCAGACAAGAAGCAGATTCGGAATTTTCCCCAGTAGAGAGTCAACTGGTACGTTGGTATCAAATCATACTTTTCTTAAATATGAAACATAATTCTGATTTTTCATTATTTTTCTCTAAAATTTAAAACAAGTATTTCAAGGGTTTTCTTACCTACAACTTCTGTAATAAAAATATTTGAATCATATCTGGAAAAAAATCTTAAGGCCAATTTCTTTTAATTTTGTACCTGATTCGAGTGATTTTATACTCTTTGTCTGATCAAACTTGAAAAAATTCAACTCTCAATCGTCAAGAATTTTCTCTCTTTTAGTTGAAAAAATAATTATCCTAATGCATGATTGAATTCTCATTTTAAAATATACTATTAAACATTCTGTAGGAAAGATTCCATAGGTCACGACTCAGTATCTTCCAACTAATTCATGTTTAAATATGCATTATGCAATGTAAAAAGTATGAGGCAAAAATTAGCACTTATATCGAGGCGAGATTCAAAATTTGAATATTTTTTTCAATATTGAAAATATGTATTTTTAAATTCATTCGACCTGTAAAATTATTAATTTGGTAAATTTTGAAAAGAGCCTGAAATTATTCAATTAAAGATTAATTGTTACATGAGATTTAAAAAAATCCCATTTTCAGTCTATTTAAACTAATCCTATATTTCCCGCCTTAACTGATGAAAGAGTCAAAGTTTGTGTGTCGCTATTAAATAATAAGTAAAAATTGCATATCAGTTACTGACTCGAATTTATGTTTTGTTAAGTCAGAATTATGTTCATGTTTAAAAAAGTATGACAAAATTACACTCTGATTTCTTGTGCTTTACAAATATAACTTTTTTTTACGATATTTTCTTCTTTTTCTCTTCATTTTTTATTCACTCTCTATGCTAATGAAATATTGTTTTCAGCCTAGCCAAAAAGTTACAAGACAAACCCCGAAGAGGGCAAACATTGCTGATGAATCTTCGGTATTTTCAATAATTAAGGATGTCTTTAACGACTACTTGGAGACGTCATCGAAGCGTCTCAAGTTGATCGATGTCTATCTGGTGTACATTCTACTCAGTGGAATCATCCAATTCGTTTATTGCACCTTGGCTGGAACATTCCCCTTCAACTCCTTCTTATCTGGATTCATTTCCAGTGTGGGATCTTTTGTTTTCGCTGTTTGCCTCAGGATGCACTCAAACGTGGAGAATAAGAATAATTTTGAAAACTTTTCTCCTGAGAACGCCTTCGCCGGGTTCATATTCGCCCATCTTGTGCTACATTTGGTTGTCGTGAATTTCATTGGTTGAAGAAAACGATGGTTGGCTTTTGTTCAAAAAAAATTTATTAATGTAAAATTTATAAAAAGTTAATCTGTTGATTCATTGTAGTTTATTAGCACCTTGCCAATGAGGTATCTGAAAATTAACAAATTAATTCATAATTGCATTAAATTTTGCACGCAAATTTGTTGTGAAATTATGAAAGAGCTCATCTGAGTCAACAATCAATCCTTATTTGAAAAATTTAATTTGGCGCGACATGCTTCTCCTTAGATACGTACTAAAATAAAGTTGAAATTGAGCTGAAAATTGAACTAATGTTCAATCATGCTGTAAAATTGGAGTTGATTTAAAAGACTATCTCTGCAGCAAAAGTTTAAATATGCATCTTGGTAGAGATTTGAATGAACAAAGATCAGTAGATAGATTTTGTTTGAAGAGTACGTTGTGAAAGTCTGATTCTGAGTTTCGTATTCAAGGAAAAAGATGTCATGCCAAATTAAAATTTTCAAAGTAGGATTGATCGTTGGGGAACACGAGATTGACAAAATTGGGACTAATAACTAGGGCGTCCAAACACATATTTTTATTATTCAATATTCATTCAAAAAAGCTCTTAAAAAACAACCAGTTCACAATATATTTTTGTGTATAATTATTGATCCCTCAAAATAAGAGTGGCTTATTGAAAAGAATTTTAATGAGAGAAAATTATTTTGAAAATTAGCAGAGGACAAAGAATAGGTAAAAATAAGCATTTGGTAGACCTAGTGTAATTCATTTACATAATGTATGATTTCTTTTAAATTCTTGTGAAAAGTTGATAAATCCATGGACTATGCTCATTGAACATGGTTATAGTCAAATGAAAAAAGTTTAACTTTGCGGTATCGGACGTTAGAAATCATAAGTTTTCTTGAAAGTAACTTGTACTTATTTTACCAATTCAACCTGTCGGTTCATTGTCAGAACTGAATAAGAAATAGTTCATTCAAGTTTCAGGTTCGCTAGAAGATTTATAGTAATGTGAAACAAAGACTCACTTTTCATCAATCAGTCTACTCCTGATGTCATCCAACCTTTTGTGGATAAATGAAGCAAGGAAATAGAAACCGGTCATGATTGCCTGCATTGCGTATCCATAGCGAATGAAGATGGATGAGTCATAATCTATGAAAAATAAAGTTTAAAAATCTCAGACAGTGAATAGCTTTGTCAAAAACTACATTTTTCTTTAAACTCTCATATCAATTACTTGATAAATGATGAGAACAGTTTTTTTGAATTTAATTCAGGTCTATTTCTCTTATTCATTAAAATTAGAATTCATCCACGTTACTCTCAATGTGAATAATCGTTTCAATGGTTAATCTGAAATCTGTTTTTATTTTCCTTGTTTGAAAATATTATTGTATCAAATAAGCCTTTTTAAGAGGGGCAGACATGAAATAACTAATCTACAAACATGAAGCTTTTTATTGGCTACTTTTAAGGCTAAGAAAAACCAAAAGTCTGAGATAAAAAAATTTGGATTCCTCTACTTGAGGCCAAGAAGATGATAAACCATTTTTGTAAGAGTTATCAAATGAAAAAAAATCATATATAGAGCATTGAATAGGAAATGCCTGTATGTTTCCTACATAGATGACTATCTGCTCATATTTTCCTCTAACCATCTATATCGGTGCTAAATTATAATAACTATATTTGTCAGTAAGCTTTAATTGGTTTGTTTTTTACAATAAAATGAGCCCAAGAGGTTTATAAATGTAAATAAAGCAAATGCTCACTGTTGAAACATGTCATCGGAAAGTGAATAGACAACAGGTACGGTGTATTTAGAAATATCATTGTAACCGCGAGTGAGGGTAACATTTTGTGAATTATCGTCAAGAATTTTGCGTTAAATTTATTTTGAATAATTTCATCAAAAATGCCCATTAGATCCCCTTTCAATTGACATTCAGGAATGTGATCGAGAGTTGATATGACGAGCTTGATAAAGCTAAAGCCCAGGATCCAATTCTAGGAAAAGGAAATTTCGGTTTATAACATGAGTATCTCATTAACCATACAGACTTCTTTGTGCAAGTAATCACTAGGGCTCAGAAAGGAATCCTTTTAAATAAAAAAGATCTATATTCTAGTAGTAGAATTACTGAGTTAGAATAAAATCCTTACAAGCCAAAAGTTTAGGCCCTAAACAATATTTAGTAAACATGAATCAAAGTCAAGATTTTTCAAAAATACACCTAAGAACACCTTATCAGAAGAGTGTAACTTGTTAGGGATATATTTACTAAATACAGTAATAATTTAACCTCATAACTACCCAAAGAAGTAAATCTAAAAGGTTTTCTGCCTCATTTTTGCCAATTTTCACTCGTTCATTCTTCTTTCTTTTCTTTTACTACCTTGAAATTCTTTATCTTGTCAAATAAGCCCTTTTACAAAAGGAAATATCTAAGATCCTAAGAGGGGTAGACATGATATAGTCAATTCACACTTCAAAGCTTCTGATTGGTTACTTATTTAATCGCTTTTTGGGAGAACCATAAAAGTTGAAACGAAAAATTTTTTTTGTGAAAATTTAGAACGATCCAATTATTGTTGTAAGAGTTATCTAAATTATAACTTACTTCATAGACTGTTGGATGAAGAGATCTTTTGAGTGGTATTAGAACCGGAGATATAAACGTCAACTGTATTAAATAGCCAAAAACTATCGGCAAAATCATTCCAATGAGTAATGCAATACCAAGTGTATTGAGAGATTTCTCAAAAACTTCAAAATATTCCAACTTTGAAAAATCAATGAAACATGATTGAATAACTCTTGAGGCCTGATTCTCTTTAACAAACGATGATATAATGAATATGACGATGGCAGATGTTATGAAACCGAGAACAAAGTTTGTTGTGTCATTTTTCGAATTTCCCCGATTTTCCTGTAATATACGGCCAATGGTTATCGGCGTGTAGACGAGGGTTGTTTTGAGTAGGACGCAGGTGACGATAAGAATTAATATGAAAAGGGTTAGCTTGAGAGTGAATTTCTTAGGGAGAATATAACTTTGAAAAGATTCCCTATCGAGATCTTCTGGAAAATGTTCTGATTGAGTCTGTTCATCTGTGACTTCCTCGATATTTCCTTGCTCGTCAATAATGTAATCCTAAATAAATGAAATTATCTTTCTGGATTTGCAGATAAAAAATTATCTTTCTATCGATCTTGGGTTGGGAATAAATCCAAAACGTGTCTCGAGGGGGGGGGGGAGATGCTATATGAGAAATCCTATTTAGGGACTTTTCTAACAATTCTCCATGTCATTCCTCCAAGTAATTCTTAGCAATAAGTAGTTAAGACTAGAATAAGTTTAATTTAAAACCGTTTTATTACAAAATGTGAACACAGGTATAAACGAATAAATACCTATTTTATTGAGATGTATTTTTTCAAGTGGGAAGTTTACCTACTACTAAGTAGTAGATCAGGACAGATGATTTTTGTAATTTACACAAGGAAATAAGACTATTTAGATAAAGTGAATTTCATCATTTAACCAGACATATACATTCCATCCTTATTTGGTCTCTTCAGTATGCCATAGGGAGGAATAAAACTCGCGACAAGTAGATTGGCAAGCCAATGCACTAGCCACTGATCCAGATTCCCCAATGAATCCATTACACCTTATCTATTTTTCCTTTTTTCTAATCACTATGTAGCCTTTCTAGTCCTGGACTATCTTTCCAGAACCCCTAGCTCTAATACAAGGTTTTATCAGTGCCCATCACAACCCAGTTATTAGCGCTTATTCAGATATTTGAAGTAAAACATTTGTTGTTGCAAATTATATTTTCAAAATAGGGAAAAACTCACGCCCTTCTTGAACATTTGGTCTCCGAGGAGGTAGGATCGTAGATTTAGTAAGTTTCCAACCTTGATGAAGTAACTCTTCAAAACACTCTTGATCAGACTTTCACCAATGAACGACAGAATAAAGGGAAACAGAATTTGACACAACATCATTTCGTTAATGTATTCCGAAGGTCTTGAGCTTAAAGATAAACACCATCAATTCTCAGGCCATCAATAAGGCACACATGATGTATATTTTAATATTGTGCTCAGAATATTTTTCATTTCTTTTTTGGGAACTTTAATGAATGTCTATCGAATTGACGAGAATAAGTATTTGAACCTCCTGAAAAATGATTTTGAGTTAAAAATCTATTTAATCTACTCAAATTTCTTAGCCAATCAAATTCCTGATTTGTTATGATTGTTTAACCCTCGTAGCCCAAATGTCAGGATTTTGGAAAAAAATATTTTTTTTCAAAGGAAAGATTATTGTGGCAAATTAACTAAAAACCTTTGTTACAAACTTTTTTCTCTAAAATATTCAGTTTCGGAGATATAAATTGTGACACAAGTGTAACCAGGGGCGTCCTGAAAAAATAATTACATACAATTTGCCGTACAGTTTTTTATTATACGTTTATTATTATTATGAAAATCAAAATCTATTTCTCGACGTATTCTAAGAAGCGAACTTCACATTTCGAACATATTCAGAAAGTTTGATGTGTTTTGCAAAGAAAGCATCTTCCTCTCTCAGTTTTGACGGCATTGTGATCAAATCTATCATGAACAGCATCTTCTGGAGGACATAGATGAGACTTGTACTGAGGTCAATGAGAAAATGTATACGATTTGTAGATCTTTCTTCTTCATGCCTAATTCTATTTGATGCTGGGCCATCTCTTGGTCTTATA
>KL567209.1:7860-26587 GCA_000715275.1 Gyrodactylus salaris
TTTTTAGGAAGATGTGACTGATGCGCGATATCTAGTTTAAAATTAGCCAGAATTTCGAATATTTTTCAAACCATCTTTAATTATCTTTAATAGCGGAATAATTTACTTGAACAGAAAATATCGATATTTCCATTCAGTTGCCTTTAAAAAGCGAGAAAATCGATGGCGGTCATTTGAATTTATTTGTATATCGATTTTTAATAGATCAGAGTTTCGACCATAGTAGATAGATTTAAAGCGCACGAAAGATAGAAATAGCCTCGGAATTAGTTCTTCATCATATAATTGAGCAATCTAAAGCGATTCCTCGTGATCTTATAAATATAGCTATTCGCGGTTATTCTTCAAGTAGCTTCTTCCACGATCTCTTTCAGGATAAAAAATGTGAGATTTAGCCCGACCTGTTTTATAATTTTGTTTATCTTCTCCTCTTAACTCTGTCATCCCATCCCATGTCATTATTTCTTACCTCTTACTCTGGATTATTGGATATTTTGTCTCATTCTGGCATCTTTCAGATTTCAGACATGAAATTCATATCTAGCTTTTTTTACAATACTACAATACAAATCACTATTGGGAATACAATCTTAAAACACCTTCACTATAAGTGGTTTCAAGCCAATACTTTAAATGATTATTTTTTAGTTGTATTTTGTCTGTACGAAAGGAAAAGGTTTCACATTTTTAAGCAATCATTTGCAGACAAAGTTATCACTCAGATAATTATGCCATCATGTTTCTCATGGGTTTACCCTCACAAATCCTAAGCTTTCACTTATTGCAAAAAGTACGGATGGAGGAAAAATTGCTTAATTACTCCAAAGAAAATGTAGAAATCCAATTTAACTGTGGTAACTTGATGGGGAAGCGGTTGGACTACATATCTGCATCTTGCGGTGATACTGACACTATCGTTTTTTACTTCCAGTGTGGGTCTTTAACCCTCCTAGGCCCAAGTATAGAAAAACTTTACATTTTGAGAATTTTATTGCAGATTAATAAGTACGGCAAATTCGGAATTTGGCCTTACCATTTTTCAAAAATATTTCTCCTTTAAAAGTTACGAAAAAATCTTAAATCTCAAATTCTTACGAAATCTGAGTTATTAGATCAAATAATTTTAACTTGGCTTATAAGTCGATGAGCAATCTACAAAAAGAAATTTATTGAACAATTTCGAATGTGAATTAGAAAAGTTATAGCAGTTTCTAGATTTAATAAATTCAATATTAAGAAAAATTATTTTCGCCCGCAAATTTCAAACAGCTGTATTTTCGAAACCTAATATTATTGAGGAAGTGAAGTCATTCGAAAGCCTAACATTTTTTTAGTTAGTTGCTGGTAGTTCGAATTTTTTTATCACTCTTTTTGTCGGTGTTATGAGCCTTCTAGTGAGATGTAACAATGATGTTACTGTGGGCCCAGGAGGGTTAAATCCAATATCCTAACGTAATAGGGATAGGCCACGCAATAATATTTAATTACAGGCATCATGGAAAATATTTTCCTTCACACACAAATGAATTTTGTTTCGAAATAAATGTTTAACTTTCCATATATACGATCCTTGTAGAGTATTTGTTTAAAAATTTATCCAAAATTATATTTATCTTCTAAAAGTTTTTAGGTGCTTAATTCAGATTGGCAATTCCCTTATTTGTTTGATTGATTTTCTCATCTTCACTTTTTCGATATAGAAGCTAACTGTATTATTCAATTGATCTCTCATCTAATGAATATTGATTTTTCTTACTTGGAATCTCGAAAATATTACAAGAATTCACTCAAAAAATGGAAAATAAATTTCTAAAAGGAATCATAAACTTATGTGTAGTATGATGGCACTTATATATAATCTATTAACTTGTCGATCTTCCTGATACATGAGGATCTGTTAAGACTTGACTATTGTTGATCTTCAATTAGACCAATACTTGGTATATATTGTCAGGAGAGTGATTCAAAAGTCATTAGACGGCTATTCCCAAGATGTTATGTCGAGAAAAGGGAAAATGATTATAAAGTGATTTTCTCAAACTCTTGAGGAGATGTGTAATTTTTATTAAGATTAAAAAATAAGAGCATAGAACAAGTAAATTCCCCCTTAGGGACTTGCTTCAAATATTCTTTATAGACTGCTTATACAATTATAATAGTGTAAGCATAGTTGAGGTCATGCAGCCTTCAACTCTCGCTATGCTATTCAGCAGACATCTTTCTCTCAGGTTATAAGCTTAACAGAGTTTTTCATTTATCAGTTGACAAGGGTGCCCTACTGCTGTTGGATTGCGATAGGTTTAAGTGTCTTTATTCTCTCAGTGTTCAATCATTCAATGATATTGATTTATCTGTAGCTTTTCAAGGAATGTATAAATTTAAATTTATAGATAAGCTTTTCAGTATACAAACGTAGGCTTTAATATCAAACTTGAATGTAGGATAAAAAATTGATTTCCTAATTTATGATTGGGAAACCTTGAATTGAACAGACAATTTCAAAGTTTACGATTTTAATTTAACCTTATTATTATTAGATCAAGATCGAGTAATCTTTTAAAGCGCAATAATATTGAAGAAAATATTCAATTTTTATCATATATTCTTATCTTTAGAATATCATCAGATAATGTATAAAATGAGTCTTTCCTATGCAATAATATGTTACTTAACTAAATAGAGACTCTAAGATATCTTATTTAATCAATCATTGGAGAGGGTTTCTTTATAATAGATCTTAAAGATTTGTTCTTTGAAGAGAGAGTCCAAAGATGTTTGCAGATCATCTTTGCTTTCAGTTTGGAGAGGGTCTTGACTTTAGTAGTTGAACCACTGATAAGGTTGGTCCTCGATCTAAGGTGACTTTATTTCGGGTGGCGTGAGAATGAAGGAGCAACCGTCTTGAGTTTATCGGATAGAGATAGCCTGGTTCGAACGTGGTTTTTTTCTCATGTCACTCTAGCATGCCATTTTGAGCTGTCAAAGAAATTGCATTTTTATCCTCCTGCTTATAAAAGTTGTATGTGTAAATAAGTCCTTTCTTTTCAAATACAATTCCTCCCACTTTTTAAAACGATGTCAAGTCATAGAAAAACTAAAATCGGGAGACGGTCTTGAAATGTTACTTTCTTTAATAAAGAATCCCAGAAATAGCAATGGTTAATTATTTATGTAATAAACTACGTTAGTCATTTCTTATGCTAATCCTCGACGTTAAATAAAACGTTATTCCTGTCCAAGATAAACAACTCAAAATGAGAATATAAACTCATGGACAATAATGAATTTCTCCCATTTTCCAGACGTCACCAATAGACCGATAAGTACCGAGACAATAATCAACGGTCCAATGATGTCTCCAGTCACATCGTCACACTTACAACAGGCCCTCTTCAATCAGCACCAGCCATCAGCGCAGAATCTACTCTTCAACCCACAATCAGGTGCCCTTATCTCGAATGAACACAGTCTACGTCAGCTGAGCCAGCTCCCATCGCCGCTAGCGTTGAATCAGAACACCCTCTTGAACGCAACAAGTCAGATGCAGAACTTTACCACGGGAGATTGGGCGACAAGTCCGTTGCTCAATAGTGGAAATAACCAATTCCTCGGCCAGCAACATGGCCTCATGAAGAATAACTTTATGAACCTCTCAGTTGATCCCGCGCTACAACTGACCCCGTTGGTTATGCTACCGAATAAAAATGGGAAAGATAACTCTTCTGCGATATATTCGAGGGATATTATAATCTCTAATGACTTGATTGGATGCATTATCGGGAAGGGGGGTTGTACAATAAATGGAATTCGCAAGTTGTCAACTGCTTCGATAAAGATTGGAAATCTTGAGGAGGGAAGTAAAGACAGACGGATTACAGTCACTGGAAATTTGGAAAGTGTAACCAGTACAATTATGACTATCAATTCTATGTGAGTAGTTTAATCAACTTTGGATTTTTATTGATAAGGATTAACCATGAAAGGCTAGATTCTAGAGCTGTGCATCTTTTGAAAATCGTTATATTACTTAATATTTTAGAGTCCTATAAGTTCTAAAACTTGATGCTCTAGAAATGTGTACTAGCATTTATAGTTTATTCAATACGTCTGCAGAATACGCAATAGAATTTGATCAAAAAGAGTTGCTAATTGTTAATCCCGAAAGGTTTTGGTTAGAAATAAAATTTATTTCCGCGTTCATATCCCCATATTTTTCATGGAGGGATGGTGTAGGAGATTGTTCCCCAAGTCCTATAAATATAATAACTCATATGACGTGGGTTCGATTCCGGTGCCCTCCCTCCTCGAAACAAATTTACTTTGTAAATAGTTTCAAACCCTATTCCCCCATTATAACCCCTCATGGGAACCCGAAGATATGAAACTCAATTCTTAGAACAATTCAATAACCTCAATCTGAACAGAATAGGTTGTTATATTTTGAGTGTTCTCATAAAGTTAGGAGTCGTGGAATTTTGATGATTCATCCTGTTGTGCTCCAGTTATTCTGTAAAAGAATTCCGCAGAATTTTATGTAGGAAAAAATATTTATTTAGCACAATGACTCATTTCCTTAAGATATTTCTGATGGTTCAACAAATAAACCAAAGGTATAAGATAAAAATGAAACTAAGTGCTGATTTTCAAAATATTGTGTAGCAGTTTGCCTAGAATATCCGAAGCAATATAACTCAGAGAGAGCAAAACCTTCTGATCGGTTGGAATACAAAATTAAATATTTTTTGATTCACTTCTTTAAAAAGAAGTATGAATGAAGAGTAAATATATACTTATACAATTTTAAACGTATTTTTATTCATTAAACGATTTTGATTGAAAGAAAAAGAGAAGAAATTTTTATTTATTAAGGGAGTATGATTAAAGTGAAAATACTGAGGCTTCTTCACACATTATCCAAGAAAAACCTAACTCGTGCAATTCAAATTTGCGCTTTTCTTAGCAGAGACTAGTGGGGATTAGCTCTTATTCACATAATATGATTCTAGAGACGATAGTCTACATGGAAATACTATTCCATATCACTTATGAGAGGAATAGGGCACCAAAATAACATTCAGCATATATTTCTATTTTTGAAATTGCTTTATAACAAAACTGTGGGTTTTTTTGCATTTGAACAGTTTCAACCCTTCAAATATTCATAATATTACGAAACTAATAATTCAGAGTATTCATGAAAATGCATTATTTCTCTGAGTCAATAAAATTAATATAAAAAATACAATTTGAAACAAGAGCTATTTACAAGACTCGTAAGAGACATTTCTTCAAGTAGAAATCCATAACACATCGTCATTATGATGAAATCTGTTATTTCTCAAGTTTCAAAGTCTGGAGCAATCAATTCTAGTAGTAATTTCTTTAGAATCTTGAATAATTAATGAGTTTTACGTATCAAGTGAGGGGCAGACTTTTACAAATGATTGGGCGTTTTTTCTGCTTCCTTCTTCTCCTAACATCTGTAGCAGAATAAATAAGTTACAAACTTACTTTCCAATAGTTTCTTTTTGTCCAGGATGGGTAGGGTAGGTCAATAGAAGAACTATAGAATATTCAATCAGATTTCCACTCACTCACTTCCTACCCCCACCCACCTTTCTCTATCTAAGTAAATTTGATGCAACTTAATAATTCATGTACCTCTGGGAAATCCGAAGATCCTTGAAGATTGACGTCTTATTAATCATCGCTTGGGCGACCTAACATATTCTCGTATTCACAAGTTTATATATGCAGTTTTTATTTCATTTTGAATATGGTGAGAATAATTTCTTTAATAATAAGTTTTCGTAAATTTCTTACTAAAATAGTTATACTCACGAGATTCTAATATTCATGGAACAGATTTAGGTAAGCTTATTGGATTTAACAAAGACTCTGCAAATTCCTAAAAAATACCTTTATTTGCATGAAAAGCAATCAGAAAGCTTTCGAAGCAATCTTCATCTAAAATTAGGTATTAAATAGTAGCTATCATCGATTAAAATATTGAAAAGGGAACTCAGTTCTCATTATATTGGTACTATAAGTCAATTCACATTCAAAGATAAAGTGAGGAATCTATAGATACTATATTTCGTCCTTTCAGGACTAATCAGTACAGCTATCCCCGCTCTCTCCCAACTGGGAGACAAACTTCCATATGCTTGAAAATATAATAAGCAGAGCATGATTGAATATCAGTGACCGAATTTTTCTCTCTGATCGCCTAAAGCAGTGCTTAGTCAGCAACATCGCTTATCTGTTGAGTTGGATTTATTATTAACTTTTACAGGTAAATATATATTCTGCATAACTAAACAGTCCAGTAATGACCTCAAAAAGATCGTCGCTTCAAAAATGTAGAAAGGGGAAATGTAGACTTAGTTTTTCATTATTTTTCTCTAAAGAGGAAGGGTGGAAAAAACTCTGGAGTGGTGTTATTAAACCGGAAAAGGGAACATACTGAGGGTAAACAATAGCAGAATTGTCGATATCCTCTCAAAATATTCTGAGAATAGACTCCTAATTTCCTCAAAGCCTCCAAGTACCATATTTAAGCATTATGTAATCTGGGAATTTTAGTTTCTTAGTTGTCTTATTCATTTGAGTAAGGCGGAGTAATTCCGATTTAACAGTGGATGGCATCTTAAGATAGAAACTTCTTGCCTGGGCGAATAAATGAATTCATTTAAAAAAAGGTAAAACACTACCAATACACGTTAATTATGGTGTAGACATTATTCTTAGGCATTGATTTCTGACTCTTCTTGACTAAATTGGTCAAGAATATGTCACACTAGGGTAAAACATAAAAATCCTTTTTGAAAAATGTTCGTTGAATACTTACTAATATGGTAAAATAACATATTCTAAACGTTAATTCACCTTTCTTTTTACGTAAAACTGATTTTTAGAGCATCTCGATAAATTCGTACAATGTCTAATTTAATGTTTCAAAATTAGAAAAAATAAAATAATTTTGATTGCTGATGAAACAGAATTTTACGTATTTTTTTTCCTTATCATGTTCTAAAAGAAATGTTAATTTTTCCTTCTTTTGAAACATAAAAATTAGACATTAGATTGTTATTTTACGAATTTATATATGTAAATATTTCGAGTAAGATGGTCTAAAAATCAGTTTTAACTGAAAAGAAAGGCGAATTAAGGTTTAAAATATGTTTTTCTACAATAATAGAAAGTATTCAAATTTTTCTTATTGGTCCACCCTTATGCAACAACCTTTTGGCAAGTTGGCGAAGGAAATATTATCTTGGGTGTATTAAAAGTTCGTTCAAAATAAAAAAGTTATTGCGGATTGAAATGAACCAACCTTATATATGCTTACTTACATATATTTGATTAAAATAACATTTCTAAAGAGGGCGTTGAATTGAATTATTATTAATACATTAATTGAAGAATCTGAAAATTAATTAAATTCCGCTAGAACCGATCAAGCGAAAAATAAACCTTACTCAATAAATGGAAACTCACTTTTTTTTTCAAAGACGTTTGATCTCCAAAGTTTACACATGTTCACAGACAACGGTGGTGAAATTATCCAAATAAAAATCAATAATCCACCATTTTCTAAAACATGGATCAACAATTCAAGACATACTGAGCGACAAGCTGATAACTGATAAAGTTGCGGTCTCTTTATATTATAGCACTTTTTACGTACCTCATCTTGTATGATCGGTGATCATTTGCGATTTTTGGGTAAATACGACGTTTTTTTCTATCTCAAAGATGTGAACACGAAATAAATCATATTCGAGTTATATGAATATTTTGTGTATACAATCTGTCACACATAAAATTTCTTATGCTCAAGTTGATTTTCAGAGTGGGTCACATGAGGAGATCTTCTGGAATGTACTCGTTAGAGGAGATTACTTTACTATTGAATTAGGATTCTAATTTTACAAATGTACTCCTCGATTTCTGTTGAGCGTTATACACATTTCTAACAAATTAGGTATTGATTTCATTCTCGAATTTCCGATCCTCGGATTGCTACTTATGAGTAGAGGTAAAAATGAGTGAAAAGTATTGAAGAGTGAACTTCTTTTAAAAGAAAAATGATTATTTTTATTAAACATTGCTGAGTATGTCAAATTCTGTCATTGATTTTTAATATGAAAGTATATCACTATGACAGCCTACGTAAATCTTGTTATTAATTCTTTCAAGTTGAGTTTCTATCTGCTCCATTGGACCATAAGAAATGATTTTAAATTTAGCAGCACAAATTCATTTCTAGTTTCAAATCTGAATTATTGAATGAATCTGATTCAAAGAATGATTGATAGTTATTTTCAAGAATAACACTGATTGTATAGTGAAGCTTTGATATTTTCAATAAAAAATTCTGACCAATAGGAAAGCCCCTACCCTTTTCTCGAGTGGAAAAATAAAAATTCGATAGGCATCTAGATTTTTCGTTAAAGTGAAAAATAAGACCTGTTCTTTTTTAACGACTTGAATAATTTTTAAATCTCTAATATTTTGAGATTTCATTTATATCAGAATATTGTTCATTTCTAAATAATTTGAAATTAAATTCTACTCTTCAATTATGAGTTTAGATATTTGAAAATTTATATTTATTTTACTTTTCCTCTTAAGCCTGGAAACGCACAAGCAGATCTGGCAATTGAACATCCAACTCGCATCCACCATGACAGCCGCCATGACCAGCCAGGACTCAGCGAACATGAACCTCGCATTGGCCGCATGCGTCCAAGACTCCCGAGGCCCTAATCTTCCCTGTCTCCCTGGACAAGTCGGCTTCCCGCAGTCCAATCCACAGATGACCAACTTCTTCAATCCCACCGCCAACATGATGCAATTCCCGGGGCCCAACCTAATTGGCCAACATGCCCAAAATCCCGGTCAACAGCTGCAGCATGGCTCGCTGAATAATTTGTTGACGAACCAGCAGAATACCTCGGGAAATGAACAAATGTACAAAATAAAAACTTCCAAAGTCAACTGTCTCAAATATGAACCGTACTAATATGATTTACGTTGCTTCATATAGCGTAGTCAGTTTTGTTCAGAGGAAGGCATGGGAATGAAAACTAACTAGCTCACAATCGATTCACAAGAATTCCAATAATAATTATTTTATATATATGTATTATGAAAAGCATCAATTTTAAAATATGTTAATAATGCTATTAGTAATGATACTCTTTGTTTATATAGGAAACAAACAGTTAAAGGAACAATCCCTTTTTTTATTAGAATGAAGATTTTATGATTATTTTTTCAATTCAAATCCGACTTAAAGATTTTTAGAAAAACTAAAATACACCTTTTTTCGAATATCTAATGGTGCTCCCCAACACTCCATGCTGAGAAGTATTGTGATGATTCGGAGGAATTTTGTGAAAATATATTTATTACTTTACAATAAAAGCGATAATAATCTCAAATTGATATGAATAATTTCACTAATGGAGTCCACTCATATCGATCCACTGCTTGTGTGAAAGTCGCACGTGAGGATCGATTCCAGGCTAATCAGGATATTGGGAACGCAGGAAGTTATGCTGGACGTCTTCTTTTGCCTTGGATTGCTCTTCGGTAATTGAACACGGGAGGCCAGCGGGATAGTCAAAGTGTGGCAGGGGAAGAGAAGTGCAGAATTTACGTAGAAAATATGAGCTAGTTCTGACCTCTTTTATCTTGGAATCAAGTTTTACTTTTAACTTAGAGTTGTAAGTAGAACCTGTATCTTTGATAGAGGGCAGGAGTGGGCACTTAATATCCAAAGAATTAATTATAACTTTGAATGGAGATCCTGAAATCATTGAGGATTATTTTATCGTCAATCCGTCAATTGCGTTAAAATGACTCTCATAAATAAAGTCCTTGACCAAATCACTCGTCACCCCTAGCTTTTACTAAGACTCAAAACTCAATCACAAAAAATGTTCAGTTTATTTTTTCTTAGAAATTAGTTTTAATGCCGAGTATGCGCCTCTCAAGGAGGGGTATATGTGACGATTTGATATCAAGTTGAAAATACTAGAAGAAAGGATAGGTAAGGGACTCGAATCCACACCTTAGATGATGAGATAGCATGAGTGTTGTACAATGTACAGTATTCCTCTTTCAAAAGCTCTTAAAAGGCTGTGTGGTGTAACTTAAACATTGCTGAGTTTGAGAGTGAGGGCTCGACTTTCATCTATCGAGATTTTGGAGTATTCCTGATGCTTCAAATGTTCTCGGAGTAATCAACTTGTTGCAAACTAAGCAAATGACTACTGATGCACCTTCTTTGTAAAGAAAGTCTTTTTATTTGTTCTGGAAGTTATAAGTCGTCATTTGTCATAAATCAATACCGAAGTGTCATAATATGTCACTCAAATCATATGCATACCCCAATCTGAGTGGACGATATTCCTATTAGCTGGAGGTGTTTCCTTTGTTAGTCATATTTATAATAGTGATACGATGATGCATCACTATGACAGTGATTTGCAAATATTTTAGCAAAGTCCCGTGGGTAATTTGATTACTTTTCGGGTAGATTTTTGACACCCCAGTGTACATGTTGTAGCTCATATAGATAGTCATCATGTCTAAGCCGACTTCTTATATGAGCTACTCTGACAAAAGTCTATATTTTATCCATTCTTACTCAAAACCTGTCAAGTTCAGGCAATTTAGAGTGCTCCGATGTGAATACTGCAAATTTGAAAATGTCCATGCTCTCTGATCTTTTATCCCTGTCCAATAAATCACACAAATAACTATGAAAAATCTATCACGAAATAAAAAAACTAATCTTACGAGTTATTAGGCCTAAATAGTCTTGATTTGACATTCATTTTTGTAGAGATGCTGTAAAATGCACATGGCCAATAACAAGTTTTTCCAAGATGCTAAAATGTGATTGATATTCTCACTAGAAATATTTTAGATTGAAAAATCTAAAAAAAAACACAGACCTAATATAAATTCTTTATTATAATTAAATATATTTCATTAGATATGATGTTGATAGATGAGAATCTGATAAGAAGACAATAATTCCGAGTTTATTTTTCTTAAAAAACTCTTTCTCCAAAACTCATTCAAGAGTACATAATAAATTATAACAATGCACACATGATATATATAGAAATTATCTGAAAATATCACACAAGGGTCTGACGATACTATGAACGGAATGAATAAAAGTAACCTGGAATGTTAGTCCTCACTTTCGTTAGTTTATCAGAAAAAATATTTGTTTTTTTACATGTCATTTTGGGCAGAAATAATTTTCACACAAGAAAAAATAAATAATGCACCCTCTTTGTGTGGAATGCTGTACTTGTTATTTTTGAATGAATATAACCTTTTTCCACTACCGCTCAGACTTCAGCGATCTTGTCGGGCTTCTTGGATAGCTTGTCTGGATTGCTGTTTGGATCTAACTCGGAGAAGAGATTCATCCATGATTCATATGTGCTTGACATCTAGTTTTTTATGTTTAGATGCATTAGTTGGGTGTCACTCTTTAAGTGGTAGAGTTATCCAAAAATTTGACATTGCTCTTTGAAAAATCGTTTATAGTTTTACACCTTCTGATTCATATTCGGTTTGAAAAATTAATTATAAGACTTATTAACTATGAGAGCCTGTTTGCTTATTTTGAGTAAGCTTTAAATTTCCTTTATTTGTTAAATTTATGAGCTCTTAAAACAGGGTCTCAAATTTTTCTTCGTGACGGGTAACTCTTTTCACCATCTTCTTTTCAGTATACATTCTCTCAAGAAAAAATATTTCCAATTCTTGCAGGTGACATAATAAGGAGGAGTAGGCATTATTAATCGAACCCTTGGGAAAGAGTTGCAAAATAGTTACAATTGATGGGGATCAATTTATAACAAGTCGTAGGATACATCAATATGAACAAAAATAATGTTATATTCAGGTTAATACATTGTAGAATCTACAATTAGCCTAAGATTGATCGTTCCCTACTTTCACTGGCATTCTGTGGGCTGAAAACATCTTCACCAGGGCAAAAGGACTGTTCCTCCTCCACAGACTGCCAGTGCGAGTGGAGAACAATCAATCATAAAAATAAGTAGATATACCAGATATTCTGAATCCTGAAATATAGGTACTCTATTATGATTAAAAGTGAAAAGGAAAAACTCCAAGTACTCAAACTTTGATCTCACATTTTTGCAGCTATTTAGTTCAACATGATTAAGGAGGGTTTGAAATTATTTACCAAGTAAATTCGTTTCGAGGAGGGAGGGCACCGGAATCGAACCCACGTCATATGAGAAATAATATTTATAAGACTTGGAAACAATCTGCAACACCATCTCCCGAAAGACTTAATGAATGAAAGCTTGAAAATCGTTGACATAATTATCAATTTCTATAGCTTAGTTCGAGAGAAATTGTTAGAAAAGGTTTGAAATTAAGGCTTTAAAATGATATAATCCACTATTTTTGATGACTTGCTATAAATAATACAAAATAACCATATTTTTTAATAAATACTTGAAAACACTTATTATTAGTAATTATAATGTCAGTCTATCCTATGAGTTTTGATAATAATCTCTACCCCTCCTATAGAATAGTGATAATAAATGATGTAAGTTTTGATTTCTGTAGAGGTATCTCTCCCAAGCTTATTTGTGTAATAAATTAACACAGTAGAGTTCTGATGCCCCTGCTCAAAAGTAATCAAGAATTTTTTGAATATTCCTCAAACCTGTATCCATTATTCACGTCTAAAAGTGGGAGGGGGGAGGTGATTGTTCACAACTCTAATTAACCGAATATGAATCAGTTGAAGTTAGTATAAATTAATGCAAATTTTTAGGATAACTCTATCGTAATAATCTAATGGTTTACATAGCATTTAATCAGTTGGAATTCAGATATTTATGAGGTGACTTTTTAATAGATGACATTTCACATCCATAGCAAATTAGCAGGCTCTTATTAGATAACTCACGCAGTTGCAATTTAGATCAAGTCTAGTCAGATGAATAAAGATGAACTTCCTTTAGGAAATAAACACAGGTCAAGCTCTTTGAAATTCCTCAAAGTTTCAATTTCTGCAACGAGTTTGATCAATTCAATAAAATCTTGGATTGACCAATATAATTCCATCTTAGATATAACCTGTTAAATAACCTCATGTATGACTAATTTCACTAATCCATGCTTCAATGTTGATTGTAAACCAATTTAAAGAAATTTCATAATTAGAAAAGGTACAAATTTCCGTTAAGTGTTTTCCGTTAGGATTTTTTTTAGCTCAGAAAACTAAATACCATTTACTAACAAGGAGTAGTTCATTTAACTCAAAATTAACTAAAATACTCACTAATTATAGATTAACTTGACTTTTAAATTAACGGCAACATACATTTAAAGTCAAGTTTCTATAAAGTTATTTCTCTTTTATTCATTTTAAAGCAGGGGTGTCAAAATATTTGAGATGTGTGTGTTATTTTTTCTCCATTTATTTCAGGTGTGCCATTTCAAATTACATTCTTAAATTATCGAGACTACTTATAATCAACAAACATTTTTTTAAATAATTGTATACATGTGAAAACAAATCAAGATCTTCAAATCTGGCACAAAATTATCAAAATATTTAATCATGAGTACTAATTTCAAATTTTCATGACCCATACATGAGCGATTTTCACTTTTGTTTATT
This sequence comes from Gyrodactylus salaris, assembly GCA_000715275.1. Lineage (NCBI taxonomy): Eukaryota > Metazoa > Platyhelminthes > Monogenea > Gyrodactylidea > Gyrodactylidae > Gyrodactylus > Gyrodactylus salaris. The sequence continues at coordinate 21,566 of KL567209.1, forward strand.
TTCACAAATATAAGTTGACGAAAATGTTGACTAGCAAGGAAAACCTTAAATGCTTCTCATTGGTCGAGACAAAAAGACCAATCAGAGCCTTCTAACCAAAAATCTATGGCGTGCTAATACAAAATCTCTCGCGTGCTAGAAATAGCAGGCGTGCTCATTTTTGACACCCTTGTTTTAAAGGATTATGCAATGATTTCAAAGAAAGTGAAGGTTGCAAAGATCAGAACGATGAGAAAATAGAAGAACTCGACCTGTATTCTTTAACTGTACAAGAGGAATAACAAGAAAAAACCTGAGTAAAAGATATAGGAATGCCATGTATTAAATGGTTTGTTTATCTTGCGATCAATTTTTCATAAATTCAGATCGGTAAACAAGTCTAGTAGTCATGAAAAATAAACAAAAGGATCTCTGTGAGCAGTGGAGAATAGAGAACAGTTGACAAACCTTTTTTGTAAACCGCCTAATTCGATAATTCAATAAACCTTAGACAAAAATGTGAAAAATCAATAATCCATACATTTTTTTCTCTAATTGCGTTCATTAAAACTAATGGATCAATGCTTAAGATTTGAATTCATCATTCTACAAGAGCCTACTCTCAAATGGAAGTAATCTGCTTTCAAGATCGTTGGTTTATTGAATCTTTTGAGATGCCCAAGCCTTCAAAATTTATTTTTTGAAGAGGAGAAAGATATTTTCTCAAGATTTAGTATAAGTCACCAAAGTAGGAAAGAATAAAATAAAAATGTCTACCCTTTTGCATTACCGGATCGATATCAGCCTCCTTGTGAGGATATGAAAATTAGAATCAAGTCTTTATCATACTTGGAAGAAATCCAAACGAATCGAAAACGAAATATAAAGAACGATTTCTAAGAAATAGAAAATATACAGTTTCTTACCAGAACCAATAATCATGTCTCATGATAAAAACACCTTAATAGCCCTTATCAATTAGAAAACCTGCCCAATGCATGTAACTTCATTTATAACGGTTAACTCTATTATTAACTAAATTATAAAATTAGCTCTTTCTTAACTTCACCAAGTATTTTTGAGTATTTAAAACTATGTCTTGGTGTATAATTCTACTATTGATTCGAAGGAATTCTTGTTAGATCGATAACCTCACGATAAATAAAATTATAAAACCTTTTATTCTTATTGTTTTAATATTTTAAAAATAAGACACAAGTTAATTTCTACCTCAAAATATGATAATTCTTTTAATCATTGGGCCTAAAAAGTCCGTGTCAATCCTTTTTCACATGAGTAGAATTATATTTCAGATATAAAAACTGCTCTTCTTGTTGTCAATTCAATCTAACAAGAAATCTTTCTCTAGGCTATTTATAAAATATGGGGAATACTCATAAAATCGTATATTTACTTCCGGACACGAGATTCTGTTATCTTCGAACCTACAGCTGGAGCGTTTCTAAAGCCTCTCGCTCTTCTATTATTTGAAAAAATATTATATCAGGTCTCAAGCGGATCACTAAAGATATCTACTTTTTCCAAATTTAGACCTTGGAGCTTTACAGGGGGCCGGTCAATACGCTAAATTGAATTACCTTTTTGCTGTTATTTTGGTCCCGCTCGTCCATAGGATTCTTTTGTACTAACTGTGAACTATTGAAATTATTATGCGATTGGTTCCATAATTGTGATGGAAGATAGCTGCTATTGTTTGTCGATTGGGCAGCTGATGTCTGCGCAGGGGCTTGGAAATCGTCAAACTCCAAATTCGACTCATCCCCTTTACCACTGCCGAATAAATCGAAAGGGTCACCTTTATTTCCTACAATTAATTACAAGTGAGACACGATTATTATTTTTGGAAAAATATCATTTTCTCAGTTTCTCCAACATGAGATTGATAGTATTTTGAGATCTCAAATCTATTACTCTATCTTTGTTGACAAATATTAGGTGAATATGTAATCTCTATGCAGATAAAACAAGTTTAAAACGTAAGGAAAACGTTTTCGGTTGTTGAGATTGACCATCGGTCAATGACCAATAAGAGTGGGGTATATTTAGTATGAGAACGAGGTAGATTTATCGATGGAACCCTGGAATGTGAATGTTGCCTTATCAGTGTTCAGTATTTTCAATTGTTAATATTCCGTCGATAGGGAGTCCCTGATTTCCATCTTCCCTGTTGTAGAACCCATTATTCCCAAAGTGAAATATAGGAATGTATTCTATCGTGTCATCTAATTCTAAATTGGAATTTCACATTTTTAACTGGATAGTTAATTGATTTATTTATAGAACTATCCAGATGAGGTTTTAAGAAACAACTCAATTTATTGATTCTCTCAATTCTCACACATAAAAATAAAAAAGTTCCAACTTTTTATTTAAAGAATTTTCTACATATGACACTTTTACAATTTGCGGGATATTAACCGATCTGTGCCTTACTTGAAAAAAAGTATTAGCGAATTCTCACGTCGCTGTAAAGATTATAGCAATCCGAAATTAAATACATTTAAGAATTTTACACATGTTTTGATATCACCTCGATATAGATTTTTTTCTTATTCTGCTGAAAACTCAAAATAATGATAATCATTTTTTCGTTTCTCGACAAATGATATTTAAATATGTAAACCTATCTCGAATTTAAAAATATTACATTATTTAAAACAATAAAATCACACTCTTTCTAGAATTCTCTGTTTTAAATAAGGTTATGCTCGTTCAATACATCGGATGGTTTGAAAATACATTCAAACCCTTAGAATTGATGAGTACAAGGGTACAATCGAGAACAGACTTACCTTGAGTTGGTCTATCCTCGTTCATGTTGCTCGTGCTAGAATGGTCATTGAAGTTGAACATGTCAGAAAAGAAATCCTTATCTTCCTTAGAGACTGTATCATTACTGAGTAGATCTGGAGGTTTTAAATGTAGATTAAATTTAGATAAATTACCGTCATGGCTGCCAAAAATATTCTTATTCTATTCCTTTTCACAAAATAATATTCTAAAATTGAAATAATGTTTTTAAGTAAAATTATACTTTACTTTCACTACTTATTCAATGTCCCTTGATGCGCTTAGTTTTCAAACGAAAACAACTCATTCGCTCATAAGCCAATAAAAGAACGCAAACTTTTAAGAGTAATTCATTGTGATCTCGAAAGGAATTCGGATACACAGAATTTTGAAACCTTATTTTAGATTTTAAAAATTCGAAAATATTATTTTTTCTAAACGATAATCGATAGAATGCTCTAGGTTTTTTTATTTTCAAAACTTATTTTCAAAGCCATTATAACACACTTAAAAAATATTATTTTTTGGCAGCCCTGATTATTATTATTACAACTCTGAATTGATACATCATTCTTTAAGGGTTCATCTATCTCGAGGGTGGTTGCTTACTAGGCAAAGAAAATCTGTCTATTGAAAGAAAAAATACTATATGAAAATTTTACAAAGCTTTCATTTATACATTACATACAGTTATGTCATATAATAATTATTATTTAAAATTTTTTAAGAAAAATACAACATCAAGCAATTAACGATTACAGAATTAAAATAAGATTTCCCATGCTATAAGCAATCCGTCCTAGGTTTATATTAGTATTTGTCTGAATGTAGAAATCTCCCTGACCAATGAGAGTAGTTTGTTTTACTATCTGAAATTTTATTGGCTGATCATTGATGACTACTTCTGAAGACTAAATTAGACTTTTTGAAGCCCTAACATAACCCTAAGCAATCAGGTGCAATTCTAAACTTGTATAGTTCCGATGTTGAAGTTCAAACTTCTCAAGACCAACAGTAATGAAAAATCAGCAAAGGGACTAATAGTAGTCAATAAAATAATTGCTTTTTTTGAATGCTTTGTAAATCATATACTCTTCAATCTTAAAATCTAGATTGTATAAAATATTGAACTCTTTTTGAGCTGGGTAGAATATTAACCCTTCTACACCCCTTGTTACAATATTGTAACACAATCTTTGAATGGATATTTTCCCTCTTATATCTAAATTTAAAACACTGTTTAAAGCATTAAATTTAAGAAGGAAAAAAGGGCTATCAAACCATACTTGAATTATTCTTTAAATATTAATTTATACATATAAAATATATATTTGAAAATTTCAAAATCAAGATTTTTCTGAAATGTTGATTAAGCGATTTTGAATTTAAAAAGTTAACGATGAAGTTTTTCGAAAATTAATGAATAATTAATTGTATACTAATTAAAACCCCCTCTTTAATAAACAATAAAGAGATTTTTTTAGCATTTAAGGTATTAATTATACACTTATTTTATTTCATGTTACAAAATTGTAACAATGGGTGTTCCGGCTAATTAATATGTTACAAATTTTACAGTTTTTCAGTCTTTTTTATGCTTGATTTTTCTGTAGTCTTTTTTCATTTGCTTATCATGCTATAAAAATATCAAAGCATGTTGTTGCTGCTGTTCAATAGATGGATTTTTGCAGGACCTGCAATTATATCAGGGTCGGAATTCAGCGACAAAGAAATCAGAATTCAGGATGTCGTTATAACTCTCTCTGATTCGCTTCTGAAGTCAGAATCCTAAGGTATACGCAGATAATTTATTTTCCAGCATTCCTCTTTTGTTAAAGCTCAAGTCTGAAGGAATATTCTTCATTGGTACGATCAGATCAACTAGAATGAGCGAACTAAAATTCAAAACTGACAAAATTTTGATAAAGTCTGAAGAAAAATTAGACTTCTACACAGATAATAAGTCTGAATTGAGTTTCGCGAATCTGTCAAGAAAAGAGACGATGAAAAGAAGAGATTCTATCTTTGAATCAGGTCTTTAGTTGATGAAAAGGCAAAATTAAAGTAAGAAAAGAGGAAGGCCTTCTATCAATCCTGACACAATTCCAACTGTGAAAAGAAGAAATCTAACCATTCTCCCGCCAAACGAGGTCATATTTGTTGGAATAAATAACCAGACGATCAACACTGAACAAGGAAGATATGTAAAGTGTATAAAGGAAAACTATGCAA
>KL567210.1:0-12057 GCA_000715275.1 Gyrodactylus salaris
CATCTTGTGGAAAAAAATTGAAACTAGAGAGGAGGTCGAAAACTGGTTATCTTCATATTTTTGCTCAAAGGACGAACGCTTTTGGAAAAAATGTATTGAAAAGCTGATGGGAGAGAGTATTTTTAAATAAATGCATTCTATAACTCAAAAAATCATTGAATTGTAGAGTCGGGTCTTAAAGGGTCAAGAGTGAAGAAATTCAAACTTTTGAGTAAATAAACGTTTTTCCAAAAGTCTAAAGAGAATGAGTAGATAGTTTATCGATTTCATGATACCAATTCAGATTAATATTGCATCATTAGGGTTACTCATTACAACTAATTTCATGCACTCGTTGACTGTTCTATACTTTGTAGTGTGCTGATTCATGTGGGAAAACTTTTAATCCCAAATTTTCTTTCCTCTTGTAGCTTTTTCAAAAAGAAGTCCAAGTCAGGATTTTCCTTAATCCTGTAAACTTGTGATTTTAATTTGTCTGACATGTATCAGCAGACTTTAAAGTATACAAAACTTGGCAAGTCCCTCATTTCCATCTGCAGTGATTCATTCTGACGAGAACTAATGGATGGAACTCAATTCATAATGGGTTAGCCTTCCGCGTCATAACTGGGAAATGCTTGAAAAGTCATATATTTCTAACATGAATGCAATATTTTTCAAAGAAACTCTTTCTCCCTTTGATAGAAGATTTAGATGTAGACTTGTCATTTTTATAATGTACAGTTTAAGAAATCTCAATCTTGGATAATAATACCGAAATAGAACATTTAAATCTCTACCCACGACCATGTGTATCTTTTCATTTCCTCACTAGAAATTAATGCAGAATTACTAGGGCTTAGTTTTGAAGAAAAACTCTAACCAGAAGTACATACAAGTTGTGTCAATTTAAAGCCTCAAACTATTCACAAAAGATCATGTGTTCAAAACAATTTAGTGAGACTGTATATCGATTAACCCGTGTAAGCTAAAAATGTCAAAGAAACTCTACATGAAAATACAAATTGTATGATCAATATTAAAATTGTTAACCAGTCATGTCCCATTCATTATTAATCTTGGATAATAAAACCGAAATAGAAAATTTGCAAATATTCTTCTGGAAAAAATCTTGATTTAAGAAAATTAGAAAAACCCTTGTCAAATTATTTGTATTATGTAAAATGATGTCAAGTTGGGGCTACCAGGGATAGGCATTTGTAAATTCCACTCTGGACTATTTTTCATCAGATTGGACTGTGAGTCAATCCACATTTAAAAAGATGAGTGAGATGTAGGCTGTTGAGGTGTCAACTTCTAAGAGTTGTGTCAAAATTTCTAAATCTTCAGTTATTATAATTGTTTATAAACATTACCCAGTTGAATCGGCTGACTGCCCAGAGGAGAGGAAAATGTTGATCACAGAATTTGAATGAGCTAGCCAGACACACATTAGTTGAAGGATTCCCACACGAGCGGGAAGATTTATGGACTGAAAGAGGTTTAAAGTTGCATTAGGTAAAATCTTCAAATAAAGGGAGTTTTAAAAACTGTTGGGATCAATTGACGTCTTGAACGCATAGTGAATAATATCTAATCTTGGCAGAATTCTGATGTGAATAATTTACTGAAGCCTTAAAATTTTTTTACATTTCTTTGAAAACGTATTTTTACTTTTATTCATGTGTATCTGCGTAACACAACAAACAAGAAAGTTACATTTTGTGTGAAATAATTCAACTTGTAAATTGCCACCTTTGCTAAATTTTTAGAATGTGAGAACATTTTTTCAAGATTCAACAAAATGAGAAATGTAAACCACCTCAATAGTGAAATACACAAACTGTTTAAAAATGAAGGAAATCGGTTGAGTAGTTTTCTGAAAAAGCTCCAAAGACCTTTTAGTAATGTAATATTTGGAAATTGTGTGTCACATGTGACCCAAGAGTTTTTATTATTTCAGGAGGGAAACCTAAGCATAATCAAGGCTGGCTTACATTTTGTGTCAATGAGTTGAAGCAGTGCTGGAGGAGTGTTATTTTATTCGACGGATCTGAAGATGATTTGATGTGTGTGGATGCGAGTTTAAGTTTAAAGTCGTTTGAGTCGTAGATGAGATGGGAAATGGCGATCGAAGAGAGCCAAACTGTCGTCGAATCCGGACTGAAGAGACCCAGGCAGAGGAGTTGACCAATGTTGGATTTGCTCTCTGGGAGAGGAAATAAAAGAACTTGAATAAATTTGTATTGATTTTCACAGAAATTTGAGCAGTTCAAAGAATGATAATTATTGGATAATTATAAAAACTAATTTTGACACGGTTCATCTCTACCACTTTTTAATAATACAGAATTATTTTATATTATTCAAGGTCTGGTATGCTTTTAAGGCCATGGAAGTAAAAATATGTCATTTGGCAAAAAATCTGATTTAAGATACTCTTGATCAACTTGTTGGAGGCTATTTGTGCAAGAGAAGGACACGTCGTTGGCCAATGGCAGTCTTATGGAATATTTTGGACTTGGCAGCATACAATTCATTCGCACTCTCAAAAATCTGAACCTTTTGGACAAGCATAAGAAGAAATCCAGGAGAATATTTTTCAAAAATCTCTCTTTTTGAGTTTGATGATACGTAAAATCAGAAAGAAATGATGTGAAGAGGATTTAGATAACGTACATGGAAGAAAACTAAATCCAATGTTGTGGGAAAACGTCCTGAACATTATTAAATAATATGTGCTAATTGCCAGTAGATCAAGATTACTATTATGAATAAATTTATCAAATTTTGTTCATTAAAAAAGGTTGGGGGCTATTTCACCCCCAAGTTGCCATATATACGATTTTTATGTTCCCAGGACTAGGGTTTAGACAAAGATTTATCCACGCTAAGCAACAAAACTGATACAAGTGTTTAGTCCCCTTCCTGTTACGAAATAGAGGAAAGTTGAGTTAACTCACCATCTTTCGGCGTAAAAGTAGATAAAAGTTCCGCTTTAATCTCACGATTACCAAAGACAATGCATGAGAAGCAATAATGAGCAGCCATGCGAATACTAAAGTCCTGATTAGGATTGGAGAGGGTCTTGATAATGACAAAGAGTATCGGATTCTTTCCATCGACAGAGTGGTTGGCCAATAACTTTTGCGCTGTCGGATGTGATCGGACCATTTCGGCGCAGGTGATAATGACATCTGTGAGGACTTCTGGCGGGAGGCCGTGGGTGAGAATGAGATCGCAGAGTCTCTTGAGTAAGTTGATCTTGACCATATTATCCTGATTCACACGACAACTAGAGAGGAGGGGTGAGACAAGGGAACGTATTACACGAAACATGGCCTGAACGTTGACGACCTTTTGCCGGATCCAGCCCACAGAGCTGGAGGAGTCCTGCCCCGGGAGGTTCATGAAAGTGAGGACCTTTTGGAAGAAACCATTCTCCCGGAAATAGTTTTGATTCTGCACGTTGAGATACAACAGCTGATTCAAAAGGGTCAGAGAATCTTCGACTATTATATTACCATCGCTCTGACCCTCTTGTTCAATACAGGCGAAGATGTAGTTGAAGGTATTCTGGAAGGCGACAATTCTCTGAATGTTCTTATTGTCCCTCACTAATTCGATTATAATTCTAATTCCCTCGTTACGTATTGGTTCCAATGGGGAGGCCATGGTCTCGACAAGCTTTGAGATGCCGTTTGGGCACTGGAAGATTGCCTCTTGTGAGTCGCGTGGGCAATTCTCTAGAATGGAAATGACAAGGGAAATTGCATTCCTCCTCAGAGTCAGGTCGTAGTAATCGACTAGGTTTAGGAGAATTTTCACATTGTTGGAGTCCTTGAGAAACATTTCTGTAAACTGTTTGCCAATATCTTCAGATGTGGGTCGTTCGTTCTTCTTTGCGTCAATGTGGTAGGATTTATCGTTCATTATATTGCATAGAATATCGATTGAGTAACAACAGATTTCTGCATCATCACTGAAAGAATATCTCAGATTATAAAGAACATTAAATTGTCCGTCAATTTAGGCCCTGAATTACTGTCAGACTAAATACGCTGATGGAATACTAAGACATGAGCTTTTTCATAATTTTACTTCAATAAAAATATTAATGAATAAACTCTAAAGAAATAAAATATGATTTTTATAGGACTTAAATCTAAGCAAATTTAGTAGAATGTTAGACTAACGAGTATTTTGATAGGGTTTCAGTGCAAATGAATATCGCCTGACTTCCTACTTCAACGCGGTAATCTTTGGATAGACTTTTAAGTGCGCGAAGGGCATCGCGACGATCTTCGAGGCGAAAACTATTGTGGAATCGTTCACAAAGACGTTCAATCTATTGTAAAAGAAATCAAAGTTACTGTTTCATGGACAGAAGAGTGGGAAGCGACCTCATTTGATTGCAGATACCTCTTAAGAATGTCCATTTATTTCCAACGTCAATTTAAAGACTTTGAATCTTTGAATAAGTAAAACACGCTGTTTGACATAATGTCTCTGTGTTCAAGTCATTATCTGTGGGTATTTAAAATATAAATATCTAAATGGATAGTGAAGAAAGTGGCCTAATTAGGAATATTATACTTTCTAAAGATGTTAAAGAACGACTATCATCTCTCAAAAGAATAATTAGGATTATATCCAATAAAGAACTACAAAACAGTCAAAATGATGTCCTCAGAAGGACAAACTTTAATCTTGCAACCAAAGTGTTAATTCTTGAGGCTGATATCAAATCTGCTAATCAAAAATTCGTTCAAGCTTTTAATGAACAGGCGCAAAAAATTAGAAATAATATCAGGAGCCATGTCAAATATTGGAAAGAAAAAGAGGAATCAAAAGAACAAATTATTATGAATCTCAAAATGGTTACAATGGAACAAGTAAGAATAATAGATGATTACAAACGCTGCATAGAGAGTAAAAGAATTCCCAACATTCCTGTGGATGTGGACAAAAGTTTTGAGTTCCAAGAGAAAATCAAATCCCTAAAGACGGAGATGGATTTCCTCAATCAAAATATCTCTTTTAAAAATGAATCCATTACAAAATTGAATGCAGAAAACATTAATCTACGAAGAGAGCTGACCAGTCTAATGGATAGACAAGGCAACATTTTACGGGAAACTAGGGAGAAACAGGAACGCTGTTTAAGGCGCATGAGAAAGCTTGAAGTTTTAAATGAAACAAAAAACGACAAAATTAAACTTCAGATTAAAGAACTAAAATTGGCAAAATTAAAGAGCCGAATGAATTAAGATGAAATTGTAATTAATTATCACTTTTTATATTAATCAAATGAGTCTTTGAATATGGATGCCAGACATGGCCCCAATGTTCAGGCTTAAGATAGGTATTTTTACCATTCCCGGTATTTTTCAATGAATCCACATCAAGATTGAGATTCAACCTTTCAACCGGTCTTATCAAGTCCTCCGGCCAATCAGAAATGGTCTCCTTCCTCATTAAGGGCTCGGGACTGCCGTCTCTGATTTTAACCAATTTAGTCTTTCCAGTAGCCTTGTCGATTATTGGGAATGAATACGGCGAGAATGGAATGCTAGAGACATTAAATTTCTCATTGTCAAATTCAATTGGCGTCAGCGCCACAGAGATCACCTCGTTAGCGACCTCTTCGCACTTTTTCTTCAAAATGTCAATGTAGAGACTCTGTTCAGCGGGATTATTCAAAACCGGACGATATAATGAATTTCCGAGATATTGAAGCTCCAAGGAGCTGGCCGCAGTCTCACCAGACTTGGCCAACTTGTTGTTGGGATTTGAACCCTCGATTTGCCGCAAGAGCCCCTCACAGGCACTCGACGCCGTAATCGAAGTGTACGAATTGTCATTAATTATTGGCAGACTCGGGTCAACCATCAAGAGGTCGACTTTCCCGGTCACAGTGACGAATAGGGCAGAGTTGTTATTAGTTGAAATGTCGATTTGTTGTATTGGGTCGTAAACGTCAAAGCTCATTACACTTCCAATATTCTCCATTGACTGATAGTTGCCGCCGAAGCTGATTGTCTCATAGGCGCCAGATGGACTGGACGCCGACAAGAGAGTGTCCGAACAAGATGAATGAAATCTCACCATGTTCGATTGTATTCCCGTGGGTATTTGATTTTGAAAGTTTTTATTCCTCATGTCAAAGACTTTGACTTGGTTTTCGAGATTAGCCGTCTCTGTCTCATAGTCTAGATGCCAGCCGCAAGTGACGATCAAGTTGCTAGTGAGGGAGATTGAGTAGTCCGCCAACTGGCCATAACCGGGATAAATGGTGGAGGACTGCAGGCTGGCTGGGGTGGAGGAGTGCCGAGGATCGATGCGAATTAAATTTGAGAGATTGTCGAGAAATAGGAGACCGTTTGTGAAGGGTTTTATGCAAAAGTTGCACGCTGAGTCATCGAGTGATGTTTTGATCTTGTTAATGACCTGACCGAATTTCTCTCCCAGGTCTAATTGGTAAATTATCGGCTTCTTTGAAGAGACGACAAATAAGGAGCTATTAGAGACCCCATTGGTCCGCCAGGAATAACAGGCAAGGGACTCTAATTGCTCAAAGGACTCGTCGACAATTTCATAAAGGAATTCGCCTAGTTTTGTGTAAATGTAAATCTTCTCCGTTGACAGAATGACTATTAAATTTGAGTTTTGCGTTGAGTTGACGATAATCTTTTTGAAAATTTCCTCATTGTGGACTTTGGGATTTTTCTTTGCAAAGAAACTCGTGTATCGTTCCAGGTATGGAGTGAAGAGGCTGATTACGTAGCCCTTTTCCGTTAGAATCCATACCAGCTCCTCTTCTTTGTCGAAGCAGGCGTCAGCGACTTTTGGGTAGGTTGGGCCGTAACTCGCTACCGCCTCCGAGGAGAACAGACAGTAGCCACCAGACTGATAGAAGTGCTGGCCCTCGTCTTGATATGAATTCTGCGGAGAAAAAAGTACAATTTTAGTATTTTTTCTTAAAGTGTTTCATTTTGTAGGAAAAAGAGGTTTTGTAGAAAATATAATATTTTTATCAAAATTCAATTGTGTTCTTTTGAGTCTTTTCCGTGGTCGTTCTGCTGGCTGTTTCATCAAGAAGTGGCGGCAGATCAAAATACTGGGGTAAAGGATAAAAATTAATCTTGAAGCATCCTTTGAAATTTTAGGGCAAAAGATTTTATGATGTGAAAATTATACAGCCTTCTGTTGGATGAATAAATTTATCTCTCTTTCTAGGAAAAACTTCAAGCTAGGCAAAAATATAACCCAATTAACACCGTATCTTCACGGGGTTTATTTCGTCTTAAGGTAGAGGATATATTTTCTGTATAAAAAATCACATGTAAACTCTATTGTCTGATTTTGTAGAATAATCTGCTAGGTGAGAATATTATAAACGTTTTGGAATGATCAAGTTTGAAGGATTTGGAAGAAAATTTTCAAGAGGAATGGAAAAATATACCCCCAACAAGTCTGTGAGGACCTTGTTAAAATTTATAGAAAGCGCTTGATGTCTGTATGAGCGGTTAAAGATATATTTTAAACAAAAAATTTAAATCCTTCTCAGATATTTTGAAAAAATACACAATTAATAATTCTAAACAGAAATGAATCACTCACATCAATATTAATCTGTTTCATCTTGTACTTGATAGTCAACTCCAAAGAGTACGGCCTCGAGATAGGCTCCAGATCAGCACAGCCCAGCGTTGGTATCTTTAGAATATTCATAAAAGAAGAGATGTTACAACTCTTTGAAATTGCATCATCGCCAGTCCTTATGATGGAAAACACATAGTCAAATGATTGGACATCTTCTTCGGGAAAGGACTCCCGACTACTTGTAACTATTACAATGCAAGGCAAAGTTTTGGATATGGCTCTTAGCTTTATGATTATCCTAGCGACTTCCTTTTGCGTGGATTTGCCCCAAATGTAACTAGTAAAGTTTGGGATTATGACACGTGTAAACGAGTCTCTGGAAATGTGAGAGTTGAGAAAGGTTAAAAAGTTGTCAAAGTTTTCAGTTATATTCCTTGTCGGGTCGCTTTGAAAGGTGTCATATTTAGTCATTGAAGGGACGCTTTCTCCAATTGTTTCTGTTAAATTATAAGCTCTCAACTTTGTAGAGGATGCATTTATTCCAGCATTTAGGTTTTTATATCGCCAGGCAATTTCAAGATTCTCATCTGTTGAAGGTTCTCCATTAGTTGAGTATTTAAAGACTTGTGGAAGATTTTTATAAGCAAAACATTCCCTCAAAAGTGGCAATGTTAAGAGAATATTCTGATTCAGCGAGACACCTTCTGCAATAAATATACGAAGGAGTGATGTATAATGAACCTTATCAACATCTTCAACTAGAAAATAAGATCATATGTGATTTACATAAGAGTGTTAAAGAGTTTATTGCAATGCCTTGATCTGTGATTGATTAAAAGGGTTTAGTTACTCAGAATTTTATCGAATGATGGAATTCCAGAAGATGTCTGTAGAATACCCTTTTTGGGATTTTTTTTGCATCCTATTAGACGAGGTTTGCCTCTAATGCTATTCAACATTTCTAAATTCTAATTATGAAAAGATTTAAACACACAATTTTAAAATTTCCTCGAAAAGTTGTTTAATCTTTTGAATTCTGGAATATTTAAAATCTCGAAAGAAAGAGACTTGATAAATATAGTATCACTTAGATATAGCATATAATTTATCAACTACGAATTTTCTCGACGTTAAAGAGTCTCTAAAAATTAATTCAGTACTTTAAAATCTTAAATTTGAGCTCATCATGTTAATGGGAACTAAAATCATGGTTAGTCGAAATGTTGGTAAAACTAAAAAAATTGAGAATTTTGTCAATTTTGCAATCTACTGTTTGTTTATTGGTAAATCTTAATACTTATTTTTATTTTTACTGGTTTTTATTTATAACTCACAGATCTCTATCGAGTAAATAATCGATTCGACGTGTTATTAATAGAAATGTAAAATCTATTTTACCATCGATAAAAAAGTAAAATAACTTGTTAATTACAAGTGTATTATATAAACATTGACAGTCCTTCTTCTTTAAAAAAAAACTGTAAGATTTTTCCCGTAAGACGTTGTTATGGCTCCACTAACCTAAGAACTGTAGTACAGTGGAACTTCAACTAGAACATGTATAACCAACACCTTTTATTGATATCATCTTTCGAAGGAGACAGAATTCATACAAATAAACAAGATATTTATAATGAGAAAAATTCCAGAATCATTTTGATATTTAACTCTTCATTCAACAAATTTGTTTGAATAAAGTCAAAAATACAAAAAAATATACTATTACGCAAATCATCAGGCTGAATTGATGTAAAATTCCTTTTCTCAAGATATGTCATCCAATGGAATATTTCAATTAGACATTGATGGTCTCTCCAACGATGAGACAGAGAATAGTAACGATGGATATCAGAATTTTGGCTGTAACGAAGTTTGTTGCATTTTCCTCCATAAATTCACTTCAATTTAATTCATTTCTCTATTTATAGGACAACTTTGAGTTCCATTCAGTGAGATCTGTCCAGTAAGTAAATTTAAACACTAGTTATTGATAATTAATCCCTCCGACTACCTCTCTCTGACTCCATCTTTCTTTTCCTTCAGGCCAGATGAAAAGATTTCCACTGTCGAGTTGACAGAGGCCATTGTTAATCCTGGCCAACCTAGAGTTAGACCACACGACTTTGAATTATTAAAAGTCCTCGGTAAGGGAGGTTATGGAAAGGTGTTTTTGGCCAAGAAAATTAGCGGCATCGACTCAAACAAGGTCTTTGCCATGAAGGTATTAAAGAAGGCCACGATTGTCACTAACGCCAAGGATACAGCGCACACGAAATCAGAGAGAAATATCCTAGAAATGATCAAGCATCCCTTTCTTGTACAGTTACACTTTGCGTTTCAATCCCCGGGCAAACTCTACCTCGCGCTAGAATTCCTCCCAGGAGGAGAACTTTTCACGCAGTTGGAAAAGCAGGGCGTGTTCAATGAGAAGCAAGCCTCCTTTTATATGAGCGAAATAATTTTGGCTATTGGCCACTTGCACAGTCACGGGATTATTTATAGAGACTTGAAGCCTGAGAACGTCCTACTCGATTCAGAAGGTGAGTATTCTCTTTTGTCATTATTTCTCTTGTCTAGGTCATGTAAAGTTGACTGATTTCGGGCTAAGCAAGGAGCGCATCGGTGAAAGCCACCGGTCTAGTGTGACGCATACATTTTGCGGAACCATCGAATACATGGCCCCGGAGATATTACAGCGTCAGGGACATGGAAAGGCTGTCGATTGGTGGTCTCTCGGCACCCTCATGTACGACATGTTGAGCGGTGGTCCGCCATTTGCTGGGGAAGATAGAAAAAAGACCATTTACAGTATTCTCCATGCTGAACTTATCCTCGCCTCCTACCTATCCAAAGACGCCAAATCATTACTTGTACAAGTGAGTATGGATTTAGAAATAAATATGTCTAATTTAAGTAACGGAATGATTTCAGGTTTTCTTTGAAATTTGAAAATACTTTTAATCTAAGAATTTTTTTGATTTGTTGAATCTTGAAAAAAAAATTTTCATCTAAGAATTTCCGTCCCAAAGACTGCTTCTAGCACATAATCAGATGAGCTATTTCATAATTATATCACGCTTTTTTGAATTAATACCATGTATTTATCAATTCTAGGCGTAAAAGAGAGTCACATTTTCTCATTTCTACTGCGTAAAAGTAATTTCATATTATGCGTCAAAAATGACATTGAACCGTTTAACCTTTGAGGGGATTATCACTTGAAATACTCCATGAAATACATCACTAGAAATGGTTTGTCATTGAGAATCTCATGTTCAAGTTTTCGAGCCAATTCTCCACAAGTGTCACAAGAAATTTCCCTTTTTCTCACATTTCTTGTCCTGAAAAAATATTTCAGGTTTTCTTTAGAATTTGATTTGAAAATACTTGTCAACTCGACGTTTGATTTTCTTTCAAAACACTATTATAAGATAAAAGAACACCTTCAAGAATAAACTGGAAAATTTTACATTTTTTAAGGATATTGATTTTTTTAAATATTACTTTTATTTTTAGTTGTTGAAGAAAAATGTAAACGATCGCCTCGGCTCTGGAGCCAAGGACTCTGAAGAGATCAAAGAACATTCCTTCTTCTTGCAAACCGACTGGAATGCTGTCTATCAGCGTCAGACGACGCCGCCTTTCTTGCCTTCACTCACATCAGAAATCGATGTTTCCTCATTTGATCCAAAGATAACCAATGAATGTCCCATTGAAAGTCCCGACGATACAGTCCCAATGAGTCCCAGCGTCGCTGATGTATTTCAGGGCTTCACCTATGTGGACAAGAGCATTCATCACGCTATGCTCCGTGAGCCGTGGATCTCCGTGGAACCTCCCATGTCACGCTCACGTCGGAGATCCGGGATATCACTCAGCGGGTCTCCAATTAATGGGGGGAGTGAGAATGACTTTAGCCATCATTACACCAACACCTCACAATTCGTCTTCCCAGAAGACTTTGAGGAGATGGATTGTACCGGAGTTAACAACTCTCATGGTGAGTAATTAATTCCATAAAATATGTTACATTAGAGTTACCCAATATTTATGGTGTAGCAACTGTAGCATTTCCCAATAGGTTTTAACTCATAAATAGTATTCGTGTCAAAAGTTGCAAGTCCCTCCTGTGCAAACTTTTTCATAAAAAATAAGATAGATTTTAGAATTTTTAAGAAAGTTTGTTCAGAACTCAATTTTAGAGAACAAATGAGTTGAATATATATTTAAGAATTTTTTATAGCCACAGTTGTTGAAAAATAAATATTGGTTAAACCCTAGCATAACATGCAATGAAGGAAATATCTTATTCCCCGATTTTAACCTGATGGGGCAAGTTGGCTTAAAGCTGTGAGCTATTACTGCGAACACATACAAAGACGGACAAAATNTATAGCACACTATTAAAGGTTGCTGGTGTAAATATTACACTGTAATAGTCGAGAAAGCTAAAAGAGCAGTTCAAATATCGAG
>KL567212.1:9237-37080 GCA_000715275.1 Gyrodactylus salaris
TTTTAAACAACTTGACCAAATTTACAAAGTTTGTTTTAAAGTTCAAAGATGCGATGGTTCAATATTTAAAAGGTTTCTAAAAAATCTCCGATATAATTTTAAAACTATAAAATTACTTCTCAGGGACTGTTGAACCAATTCTTGCAGAGTTTACTCCTCTTGAGGTATTGTTTTGGTGGAACTCAAACCACGATAAAAATTAATCCAAAAATCGTAAAATTGGATAATGTCAAACTAGCTAAATTAGGAAACCTGGAAAATGAGCACACAGAGAACAGTATCCCAGCAAGAGCGTAACAAATTTACCGCACTCAAATCTCTTAGGTTAACAATTCTATCGAATAACATTTCGCAAAAGCGCTTGACTATAAATAATTTGGTGAAGAAGAGTGCTAAAAAATCGTTACTTTAAGGCGAGAGAGGAGGCATAAACACTTTTTAACCAATAAAAGGACTGATTCTGTAAGTCTTCATCTCGAGAGAAAAATTGCAGATAGATGGAAAAATGAATACATTATTCGTATGTTTAACGAGTTTGAGTATTCACTAATTTCATTCGTCGATGTCAAATTGACATTTTCGTTCAGCCAATAATATTGGATGGAAATGCTCGACCTGAGAGGGTAAAGTTGGAACCACAATAGGATTTAAAAGGGAAAAATGTTTTTCCGGTTTTTGAAGACAAACTTCAATCTTTCAATTCCAAAACCAAATATGGAAAGGCACATCAATGTAACATTTAAACATCTCACTCTTGCCAGTCAAGCTCTCCATAAATGACTTAATCTCCAGTATTCTTTTCTCCATACAGCTCTTCAACTGAATCGCTATGCCAACCTTCAAAATGTCACTAGGGAATGACCAAATGGTGAAATAACGTCGGAAGCCTAAAGTATATATTACAAAGCCTTTAATTTACCATTGACAAGCATGAGTTTATCAGCATCGTTCGACGAAATTCTATTCATCGCTGACTCTCTGAGGTGAACTAGAAAAAAATGTTAATATTTATAAATATATCTGTACATTAGACCGCTGCTAATTGAAAAAAGTTTATCCAGATCTCACAGTTTTAAGTAGCATAGAGGACCTCTATAAGAGATTTTGCTAAATTTTTACTATTTTTTTGACAACTATGTTTTGTTATTTTCATCTATTTTCGCTTTATTTCACAAATTGGTGAGAAAAAATAAATTCCATAATGATAAATTAGTTTCGAGAATCCCATGTAATACTTTGTAATACAAGAAGAATTTTTTTTTAATTTGAGATTAAATTTAATGCTATTTTCTCGCTATTTTAACTCATGAATTTTGCAATTTTCTTTGTGCTCTACTAATTAGGGATCAAAATTCTCTGAAATCCAAGATGGCGAACATGGTTCTCGAAGAGTTATTGATTTTTTGACACAAAAAAGGATTTTCAAAATATAGAAAAATTTCCTAGTTCATGGAACAGATGATACTAATGTCTCTAGACAGATGAAAAAGACTCACGATCCGGTATCTCTGCTATCTAGGAGTTACAAATCATTTTTTAGGTTATCTTAGGGGCGTTTGAAAGGTGGAACTAACTAGGGAACGATTTGTTGAATTCCAATCTATTTGGTCGTCCCATTTGAGCATGTTATTTGTGCCTGATCGGCCATATAATTGGCCGAACATGGCCAAATTCGCAATTACCTGAACGATATCATCATCTCGAGATATGGTAATTGTCATCATAATGCTCGTTCCTTTAAAGTTGATAACAATCTGTTTCTCGAAATCATTTCGTGATATCGTGAAGATGGAGCCGTGATTTTCTCTCTTCTCTGGCAGGTATATGGACGCGTCGTTGAGATAAAATCCTCCATTTAGTTTTGACTTGAAAGGAGAACTCATCAGTATAGGCTTTTGAGGAATGGATTTAAGACTCACCAAATACTTGATGACATGACTATAAACTTTCACTTTCAATACGAGATGTCCGTCAAGCTTTTGGGCAGTGATCCTCAGGGAATTATAGTCTCGGTCCTCCACAAGAACGAATTCACATTTTTTGCAAGTTGGAATCATTTCTCCATCAAAAGATTGTATCATGTTATCATTGACACTGTATGACGTAACTAGAAAAAATCTAGATTTATCATCTTGGAAATACGCGTTTTTGACTTTGGCTCAAATCTCGTCAAAATGTATTAAAGGTCGAAAAGATCTAATTATTAAGGCCTCAGGGTCCAGAGATGGAAATGTACTTTTTTCAAGTTAGAACCCCCCTTTATTTGTGATAAAAGAATAATAGGCCTCATGTGTTTGCTTAGTTTCTGTCTACCTACACAACTGTGCATTGAAAGTCAAAGCTTATTATTCCTATGTTGATGAGCTGATAGCAAGAGTTGAAGCATTAACTGTGGTGAAAGAGGCAAATTTGATACAATGGGAAATCCCCCAGAGTATATCGTGACAAGATGGGGAAGCTGTCTATCTGGTGTGAACTATTATGCAAATAATCTACTCAAGGTCGTGGAGATTGAATATAAAATATTACATCAAAGAGCGCCCTCTGACAGTAAGTTAAGTCCATCAGTACAGTATTCTATTAAAATGTCAGCCTATGTGGAAAATATGGTTTCTACAAGATAAAAGCTATTTCGACGATTAGAAAAGATTTTACAGACGAAAATGCGAAGAAATATCACAACACGGTAAAGGTTTCAGCCAATAACAAACACAGAAAAGTGATCTGGAGAGGATCATCAAACTGGTCAAAAATCGAGTTCTATTCAGATCAATGTGGAGAAACTCTGGATTGCTAGACGCAGAAATTATCTGTTCAGATCATATAAAAACTATAAGGCATGTTTTCATAGCCGAGTCTAACTCTCTTCGGGTGATGTATCTTGCCAAATACACACAGTTATTAATTCTTAATATTATATCTAAGTCAAACTATTATAACAAAGAGATGGTCGCGGACACAGAAAGGTTTATCGGAGATCGACGGCGCGGCAAAGAGTAAATTAAGAGATTATATTAACTAAAACCATGTCTGCCCTTCAACAACCCACAAATAGCTCATAATGGGAAAGAGGGTTTGAAACTATTAATCAAGTAAATTCGTTTCGAGGAGGGAAGATACCGGAATAGAACCTACGCCACACTTATTGGACTTGGGGAACAATCATGCATGTCGTTATAATCTTCTGAAACATCTTTTAGAAGACTCACTAAATGTTCCATGTGGCAATCTAGGTAAACGATCGTATCTCGAAGAAGTAATGACGTCATACTTTATTTCATTGATCCCCTTATCGAGATTCATCATTGAGTACAACTATAAAAAAGGGTGAAATAAGTCATCATCTAATTGAGCACATGAGGTAGCTCACTTGAACAAAGTTCTTCGCCAGGCCTGATATGAGAGCATCATGGAAGGTGTTGTATAGCGGGGGAATGTACCAGTTGGTTGTGAGCACTGTTTTTCCTGTTGCCGATTGAGTGACACTCCCTCGGGTTAAGTGCCATTTGAAATGTTCTTCAATCGCTTCGTTGGCTGAACCGTCGAAGAGAACTTTGACGACCTTTTCGGAAACCCCTTGGCTTATTATGAACTCTTTGATCTAGAATGATAGAATTTTAATATCTAAGGCTTTTAAATATGAAATCTTAAGCTACCTGTGTCTTGGCTTTCTCGACATTATTTTCAATTGTTAGAATAATAGCGTTGAATGATTCATCTTCCTTCAGGGTTCGGATGCTGCCAGAAACAAATTCCCTAAAGTGATTTGCTATTGCAAACTGAGAAGGTCCATCAATGCTCTGTAGTTTAGGAAAGGCAATGTCTGTGGATCTCATGAGTGATTTGCTAAAGTCTTCGATAAAATGTGTGAAATATCTATGGAATAAGACAAGATGGGAGTCTCCGTTGGATAATCTGTCAAATGCCCACTTCTGAGGAAAAGGAATATGGATTAAATATTAAAAGAAAATCTATCTGCTAAGAGTAGAATTGTCCTCAAATAAAAAATATTTGAATAACTCTGATGGAACCTACTTGGAAATGCAGAATGGCAGAACTCAAATCTTTTTTCAGCATCCCCTTTTCCAAACTGAAAGCATTCTTGATGGCTTCTATGATACTCTTGTCTTCAATCATAAGAATATTGGATAAGAAGGAAAAGTTTATCATTCTGGAGACATCATCGGAGAAGAAGTCGTTATTCTTCTTCCAATCACTAAGGGTGCTCTTTGCAATGTTGAATTGATTCTCAAGCTTTTTCAGCAGGAGTATGGCCTTTTTAGTCTCTGCAATCATGAGAAGGGGTTGAATGAACCTAAGGCTGACTTCGCTCGTTTTGGCTTTGATGTCTTTGACCAAATCGGCTACTTTTGTCGCCACTGAGTCAGGATTGATGTTTCTCTAATGTTGGAAAGAAGTTATAATTAGCGCCTCAAATTGATTGAGTGTATGCAAAATCTGAAAAAGATATTCATTCTTAATGAATAATAAATGCCTGAACAACTGATATGCTAGAATTGATAACAAAAAGTAATGATGAATCTTACAATTGGTATCAAGATGAGTTGGTTATTGTACTCAAAGTGAAAGTTGAATTCGTTATCGAGAGTCTTGTTAATCGATAAAGTAGCTTCTTTTTCGATAAAGCCGTCTTTTCCATGTACAACATAGCCGTTGATTTGTGAGGGTCCAGCTTGACGGACATAGACTTCAGAGTCTATAATAAATTATTAATATTACAAATTTTAGACTTTATTGCATATTTTTTTAAATATTAAATTTATACGAAACAACTCAAATCGGATTAGGGCGCTCAAAAATAAGCTTGAAAAAGATTTCTCGACCTCTTAGTTAACGAGATAAAATTTAAAAAATCTTGATATTTTACAACAAAACTTTGCTAAATATATATTTTTTTCTATCATTTTATCCTGCCTGTCTAAAAATGTCTAATTTCTTAATTTTCAAATCGTTTTATTAAGTCAAATTCAATAAAAAATGTAAAATACCTAAAAGGGGCCTTAGAGATAGATTAAAGGGGCTTATAAATAGACCTAAAAGATGGAAGATAAAGAAAAACTTTTCGATAACAGAACATTTCTAATTAAGGATTAGAAATAATGAAGATATTAACAAATAGACAACATGCTCACAATCAGAGTCCGTTTTTGCAGAGAGATAAATCTTTGGAGGGTACTGGGATATTGATGATTTTATTTTGAAAAATATGGTATCCTTCCAATCGAGATCAAAGTGCTTCTGGATGACACCGTTTTCAAGGCGAATCAGTTTGCTCGTGAAATTGAAGAACTTGTCATTCTGTAGAGAAGAAATTAAGAAAATATTCACTGCATCATACCTTATTGGTTAGAGTTACTCTTTGGTCTTGATGTCTAAAATTAACTCACGGAAAACGTTGTGTACTCTCTAGTGTTCATACTTGTCCATTCAGTTTTGACGTCCCCAAATAGGGTTGTCGCTTCTGCAAAAGAAAAAGAAAATGATTTGACCAGTTCTTGACTATGGTTCAGCTTTTAGTGAATCTGTAACCTAAAGGACATTGAAAAAAACGGAATCCATTCAGAGAAAGCTCCTATATCATTGCTATAGAGGACTGCCATACAAAGAAGCCCACGAAATAGCAAATCTTCATCCACTTTGGTGCAGAAGAATCAGCTTCGCGATCTCCCTTCAACTCAAAAGTAGTGTGAAACCAGCTCATGGCTATAACACAAGACAAGCGGTGCAGTATAACTCTCTACACTCGCTTGCAAATCCGGTACTGACCGCCATCAACACAGATATCTCTAAATTTGAAAACTTCAACATAAAACAGATTTGCTCATATATTTTACCCTTAATTCTCAATGATGACTATTTATACCCTTTTATAAATATACAACTTTTATTCACTGTAAAATTCATTCTTGATAAGTTCTTGAACTTTGATGCCGTAATCAGAGGTGTCGATATTTAGGATCAATTCCAAGGCATTTGCTTTGGCGTTGCGATAGAGGTTGATAATATTTTTCTTTGTTAAATTATCCTTATTGCAGCTTTCGGTGTCTATGCTGAAATGACTCTTGGCGATCTCCAACGAATGATAGAGACAAATGTTTTTCTAAATTACATAAAAGATATCTACTTATTAGTATAAGACATTTTTTCTAAATTGACAGTTTTGTCTCGTCACTTTTGCGATCTCAGCTGAGACTCAGCCATGGTAGAAAATAATATATAAACATTTAGGCATACTACTTTCATTCAATTTCACACAATTTCAAGTAATATCATATATTTTTACCATTTTCTATCCTCTGTAAAATGAGGTCTGAGAGAGTTTTTGAAATAATTTCAAAGTCAAAATTATTTCTCATATATTAATATTATGTAATTTATTTTGCCTAAAACTATCAGAAATAATAGCAAATCTATGAATCAAGTCTAACTAAATAATGACATGTGTTCGCACTTCTTCAAGTACTTTTTAACTTTCTATATCTGATGACCTCTGCCTCAGATGGCAACCGGAGGAGGGATCAAAAATAATCTGACATACCTTTAAGAGGTTGGATTCAACCTGTATCATTGGTCTGTCATGTTTCAGCGTAACCAGCAAGTCTTCTTCGTTATTGTTGCTCTTGTCAAGAAATGTTATCACGTGAAGCTGATCTTCCAAGACCAGATTCACTTCCCTCAGTGGGGTTTTAATGAACATGGTTTCATTTCCAAGATGTAACTTGATGCATCCATCTGTCTGAGTGTCCCAACACACAGAATAAAGATGCTTATCAATAAGTAAGCTTATGAGACTCTTTCTACGGTCACTACTGTACCTCAGCTCAAGTATTTTGGGTGTGATTGATACATTGAAGTTTTGCGACGAGTCTATTGAATTCTTGTAAACTCCCAAAACATCCCAGCTGTCACCGAGTTTCAGTGTCATCTCGTGAGGTTGATGAACGGCCTGCACCAACTTTCTACTGACGTCTAGCTTTGTAAAGGGGAACACTTCTTGGTTCAATCCAAAGCCGATCAGAATCTTCTTGTAGGGATCAAAACCGAACTCGAGGTCCACTTTGGAGCCGAGACCTTGAATATCTTGCTCAAAGTTTGCCTTGTAGCATACTGCTCCTTCTTTGTGATATATTTTAAATATTAAACTCATAAAATTAAGATTAGTCATTTCTGATGGAGTGAATGTAATCATGATTGAGTCATCTTCCTCCTTTTTAACCGCTACTGAATTATCTCCATATGAAATGAAATAATTATCGTCTTGGGGAAGCAATTTTATGAATTCAATACCATTTTTATGAGCATGTAGGAATAGTTTGCCTATGTTTGTCTTAATCTCATGATTAAACAAGCCTCGACAATACGCCAACAGCGTTTGTTCCATTCTATCATTGTTTTGCAGCTTAAAGTCGAAATCGAGTGCTTTGAGTTGTAATAGGTAGGGTGCCTCGAAACCATCATACTTTGCCTTGATGATAATATCATTATGTGAGAATGACCTGTAGTAGATTTCCGCTCCAACGTCCAAAGGTTGCGTCATGCCTGAAAATGTACCATTGTATAGGTAATCATGATGATCCCTTATGCCAAAGATCAATTTCTTTTCAAACATTTCCATAAAGGCGTAGACATGAATTTCATTTATCATATGAAATGGGGGTTGATGATAATCCACCATTTTATCAAGTTCCAGGTCAACAGTTAGCTCCTGACTCAGATCCTGTGAGTTTAGGCTCGCGTTCATTTTTATTTCACTCGTGTATTCATTGTATAATGATCCGTTGAACATCTTTGAGTCTGGCTTCAAGTGTAAGGAAAACTTGTGCTGCCAAACAATCTTGTCTCTAGTCCTGAAGCTGAACTCGTGAAGGATAAGTGAGTCATAATATGTCTGCACGGCTGTCGTAAAGTCAATTTTGAAGTGCATGACATCATTCAAGTTAATTTCCAGAGCGGAACCGTTATTCTTGACGTGATTGGCTCGGATTGTGAAATCCCCGGAAGGATGATCAAAGATATCAATATTGGTAAAGTCTTTCGTGGACAGGAACTTGTATTTTTTTCCATCAAGGGTTTTGTTTGTGCTCTCAACTAAACCTTTATCATCTTGTAGCTTGTCATTTGCATATACTCCCTTGCCAGCCATGAGTGCACTAAGATTCGGAAGGATTTCTTCAAACGACTCCTTGTAGTTCATTCTAGTATAAACGTGGTAGTCCTCATCAGTAGTTCCCGGTGTTGAGTCAAAGTAGGAGATGATCGTATTCGAGGGAGATGTGAAGTTGAATCTGAACCTTTTGATGTCATTCTTTGTGTCGATTTCGAGGTGAAAGAGGGATCTGTCATGATCCTTGAGATAAAAAATCATATTGTTCGTCGACAACTCAGAGAGAGGTACACCCACTCCGAACATGTAGTCGCCATGCTCTGGATAGCCAAATTGGAAATGCGTTGGACTATAAGTGCCAATTGTTACATTGAAATAGTAGGCTGGTATTTCATTAATTGTCGTGTTTGTGTTGATGCTCATTCTCTTATCCCAAAAGCTGACCTCCTTCTGCGTGTACGAGGTGAAATTCTTGAAATCGTCTATGTTGGTACCAATGTTAACCCATAACTCATCTTGCGTAAAGGCCACATTGTTAACATAGATGTTTATGTCACTTTTCTTATATGTTATCAATCCCGCGACGCTTGATTTTCTACCCGATTTTCCTTTCAGATGTCCCAGGAGAATGTTGAATAAATTGAAGTTGAGGGATATATTGTCATTTATATCCTGGCAGCTGGCGACAAAGACTGGGCCTTCATTGAAATGGTAAGACACGTGGAAAGTACGGTTCATAATCTCGCTGGCGTACGCTAGCTTAAAGTTTCTCTTCACCTCAGAGTTGCTGAAGACTACACTTATGAGGTTTAACTCTTTTCCGGATGGGTTAAAGATTATTTCTGAAATCAAATTAGATTGAGGAATCCAACTATTCTCGAGCTTAGTCACAAATTCAATCTTGATATTTTGGACTGAGTCCCTTGAAATCTCAGGACTACTGTTAACTGACAAGGCCGTCTCGATCTCTGGGATTTTCATTTCAAAGACAAGAACTCTTTTCGAATTATCGTACGAAGCCAATAGGTATTCTTTACTGTTCCACTGTAACTTCGATAAGAAGCACAGTTGGCATTCTCTTGTGAAGAGGAATTTTCCCTTTTTCATGTGTGGTAGGAGAGTCTCGACGTTCGCTTCGATAAATGGCCGATTACTGACAGAGCTAACAGTTAAATTTGCTTCAGCTATATTCATCCCCCTTCCGTTAAAGTGTCTGAAGGAATTGTAGGCTCTTGCGCTGAATTCTCTGATACTCTCATAGTTGAGATTAATATTTAGATCGAAGAATTCAATGTTGGTATATCTTCCCAAGTCCTGACTCTCGTATTTCAGAATCATGTCCGATGTTGTGGTGTTCACTATTCTGTTTGAAAACTCGTATGAAAATAGTTGATCAGAAGTTTGAATGTTGGTCATACTGTACTCTCCATAGCCAGAGAGACCAATCCTTTTCTCTTTATTATGAAATATTGATGTTGACTTCTTCACAAAGCCTTGGCCGTAGCCAATCACGTTGAGAGATGTTGAAAAGGATAATTGTAATTCGTCCTCATTATGAATCGGTGTTGTCTTGGAAATGATATTAAAGGTTTTTGGCCACGATAACTGGAAGATGTAATCACTAATGTTGAGGTTATCATTGAAGCGCTTTCCGAATTCCAGACCAGCAGGGAACTCGTGTCCAAAGTACATCTTCTGAGAAATGAAGAGGGGTCTCTTGAACTCGCCAGCGAAACCATAGATTGAATCATCATAGAAGAATAGGAATTTCGTGGATAATTCATGGATGAAATGTTCAAATTCCCCGCTAGTTGTTGTTTTGTTGATGTAAACCTTTTTATCCTTGATATTGAGACCGAATTGCCTCGAGTTTTTATCCGTATAAATGGCCTTGAACTGATTCTTGGGCCCATCCATGGAGCGTAGAATGAGGCCAGCGAGCTCTATGTCGAAGCTATGCTTTTCATTCCTATCCGAAGTAGCATTAGTTGTCAAAGACAACGAATCGAGCCGTCTAGTTGCTCTCAAGTCGGAGCTAATATCGTAAATTGTCACGCCGTCCATAGAAAGTTGACTGGTTATTTCCACATCAAACATCTCAGCATTCTTCCTATCCAGAAACTTGTTAACCAGTCTATAGACAGTTCCTTTCTGCATTGTTACTGTAGTATCGAGCTGGTTGAGAGCAGGATAGAAGCGGCTTGTCATTGATTTAAGCTCGGAGTCCTTAGAATTAACGCTCAATGTTGCATGGGTATCTAACATGTCAATAGCCATGATAAACTTTATTTCATCTACTCTGGGAGGTAAGCAGTGCAACTCTGTCCTACAATATGCATCAAGGTTTTCAAAAATTGCAAATCCTGAATAGTTGCCATTACAGTTGATAGTTCTCTCGATTTTCTAAATTAAATAAGAGAGAATATAAAGTGAACTTCTCGAAAGTGATTAAGAGTTGAAAGCCTTTTTTCAAATAAATCTCAAGAGAAACATGAATGACTGAAGAGTTAAAATTCCGGAGTGGGCCCTCAGGACTACAACTAACTTTCAAAACAAGATTAAAGAAATGTAATGGAACAAGTTTCAAAATAAGGATTATATTAAAGGACTCACATAAGCCTTGTGTCTGATGAGATTGGTGAGCCCGAAATCGGTCAACTTTTCCAATTTTCGCTGTTTGTAAATAACAAGATTGAAATCGAAATCCATATTATCGTTCAATGGGTCGTTTGAGTATACTCTGAACTCTCTCTGTGTTCGATTGGAGCCTATCTCTTGATCAGAGCCAAAATATCGCATTCCCATGGTTGACTTGTCCCTAAATTACAATTCACATTGATAATTTTGACGAGCCTATTCCACACTTGGGTCTCTTGGATATGAGCTAGCATATTCAGCTGTAAAAGTTAGTAATGAGGATCTACTGTTGAGTAGAGTAACACTTTTTTTGAATACATGATGTCCTTTTCCATACAAATTCTCTCATAAAGGCACAAATGGCTTACTACGAATATTAAATTAATCTATTCATTGCATTAATCACTCAATCAACATAAGTTTACCTCCTTTTTGGAGAAGCATAAAATCATGAAATGCCCCAGTGAAAATCAATAAGCATGGATACAATGATATATTACTTTGAGTGGTAACTTACTCTTTTTCGCCAATTTTTCGAATACTATCACTAGGACAAGAAATAGTTTCTGTGATTAATATTCGAGGCTATTACTTATTTCAAATCTCACAATTTTATGCTATGTCCATCACCGGGGATTTTATCAACAAAGTTGTTGTACATACGTCCAGACTCTTGTTCGAATTCAGCCTTGTACTTGATAGAATTCCCCTTTAATTTCCACTCGTGTTCTACGGCTGCCTCCACTCTTCGGCCGTCGCCGTAGAAGGACTTGGCATCAATTTTGCCAAGGGACACCAGATCACCCCAGTAGAAGTCGAGATTTAAAAAAAAGTTCTTCCCTCCAGTGTATCGAATATGGCGTGTTATCATTTTCTGAATTAGCCAAACTAGAAAGAGTTTTAAAAATCTATGTAATTCTTTGAATTGATTAAAAAGTCAATATTTGCAGCAGAGATTAATTTTTTCAATATTCATGGATTTTAGTAGAGACTAGTTTGACCATTGAAAAGTTAGCTAACCTTATACGATCTTATATGAGGCTGCCCATGGACTTATGGAACCATGAAAAATGTTAAGAGTTCTTAAATATTGAAGATTCAGAAATGGACTTATTATATCAATCTTCAAAAAAAGGCTTATAGGAGGTTGAGGTTGATTGGTTGATGAAGGTTTAAAATTGTGAATTTCTCATGTCTAAGGAATGGACTAAGAAAAAAAACCATGCTCAACATTTTACAAAGAAGCATACATTTAAGCCTTCTTTTAGGTCCTTCGGAAACTCTTTCCACATCAATCATGTAGGATCGTCTGAGATCTGTAGATCCTTTGATATGCACAAAATCAGGCCCTTCTCGTCCCTTCATAGACAAATTGAAGCTCGTCTGTGTAATCAATCCCGAGGGAGGTGTTATCTCACCCAAAAGATCAGCCTCATATGAATTGAACTTGGCGTAGCCAGACAATCGGTTATTCGAATCGATTTTAGCTAGAAATGAGAAATAAATGTCCCTGTTTGGCTTATTTTGTAGAAACTCGAGTTATTCTACAGGATGAGAAAATGCTTACACAAATTTCAAGATATCACTCCACACATGGTGATTATCACTAGAGTAACTTAAAGGATTTATTTTCATAGACTCGCAATCTTCTTAAAGTTCTAAAAGTACTAGCAGTTTGTCTAAGCGTTCCTAGTAAGATTTTCTCTCAGATCTGATTAAATCTGTAAACATTTTCTTTTTCCATTTGAAATGATATTTGGTCATTAAAGTTATGAAGCGTCAATTTTTGTATGATACTAGAAGGAGTATTATTAATATAACCCTTCATGTGAAGAGTCAAGTGTAACTCAAATTTTAAGAAAGGAGAATTCTCACCTTGAACAAGATAGTTGGCAAAATTGTGTAGTTTGACCTGGATCTCAACGTCTTGCTGGTTATCTGGAGTCAACTCCTTCTTGAATGAAACCACAACAAGTTCAGCATCCTTTTGGTCGATCAGGTTTTTATAGTGAAATCTATATTTTCTCAGGGACTCGTCACTATTGTATGATCTCTCAAACAAAAGTTCAAAGCCCTTGAAATTATCAAAGCTTATCCCGTAAGCATCTGTGGAAATGAACAAATGAATGATTTAAACATACGGGTGTCTGAAAAGGTCTAAGGCTTTTTTCTGAGGGTTTAGAAATTTGGACACAACCAATGAGAAGCTGTCTCACTCACCAGTAAAACTCCACTAAGAATATTTAACTAGAGACGTCCAAAA
Organism: Gyrodactylus salaris; assembly: GCA_000715275.1. Taxonomy (NCBI): domain Eukaryota; kingdom Metazoa; phylum Platyhelminthes; class Monogenea; order Gyrodactylidea; family Gyrodactylidae; genus Gyrodactylus; species Gyrodactylus salaris. Next base: position 22,263 of record KL567212.1, read on the forward strand.
TTGACAATCTAATTAAAATGAACATTTTCTGACCTACTAAACAGAATAAAATGAAAAGGCAAGTATAATTTGTAGACGGGATGGGAGGGCTGCCTAATCTTTCTATGAATTGAATACTAAATTTAACAAAATAATAGAAACTCACCATCCTTGATTTTAAACGCTTCATCATCTTTGAACAGACAAACTTTTGATCTATGAAATTAAATTAACTTAAGTATTAGATTTTAGATTCTTCTAGACACATTTTCGTGCAAGAAAACACCTTTCTACGAGAGAATTGCATCGAATGACGTTTATTCTGAGTGTTCATATCTTGTTCTAATAGATTTTACAAAAAACTTTTTTTTTCTAAATTTGCGGATTGAGGTGAATTGACCTAATAGAATTTAACCGATTTCAGTTATTTACTAAGAAAAATCTAAGGTTTTTCATTGTCAGGCGATCCCAAACATAGCAATGTCCCTTTTAATTGGCACCTAACATATTTCTCTTACAGCTTATTGAAAATACTGATTGATCCGTTGGTGGGCTTGAGCTGGAACCTTTTCAGATCCGTTTCCCAGACATATGAATAGTCATAGGGGATTTCTGTGCCAAGTTGAGTGTCAAACTTGAAGCCAATCTTGTTCATCTGTATCGACCTACTGATTCCAAAGCCCAAGCGGAAGACCTTGAGATTATTCGAGAATGAGAAGAGACTCTTGATCTTGTAGTTGAGCGGAACGCCGACCAGGGTGGGGAATTGAAAGTTCATGTCGACATTCATCAGATGTCTGTTCATCATGCGCTGCGCGACTATCAAGATATCGCTCACTGTAAAGTTGTTTGAGTAGAAGTTTTCATAGCCGGCATAGCGAATAGAAAGGCCAACGTTTGTGTAAAAGGTTTCTTTCAGGTTACTCTGAATGTTATGTTAGATATTACTATTCTTTTTCGAATCATATTTAATTGAATGACAACTTTTAAATAGTTGAAATTCAAGATTTCAGAAAGATAGCATTAATATCTAAGTAACCAAAGGATTAATGTAAACACTGTCAAATGTGTCGTTTATAGAATGAAATTTTACGTATATTTGAGTAAATAAATGTGTTATGAATTAAGGATACTACTCGTCTTGAAGCGACGTACTGAATGTAAAATTTAGCCGCCCATAATTCTTCAATGCTAATAGTCTTAACAGAGAGACACTCACGCTTAGCTGTCTAGAAGTATCTTCTGGATTAAACTTATTTCGAAAGGCATCAAAGAGTTCTTCAACTGGCAAATTCCTCTCCGAGTCCATCTCCACCTCAACTAGATCCGTTCTCAAGGACCCCAGTTCTAGGGAGAGTTTAACATTGACTCTGGATGGCACAAGACTCTTGGTACCGAATACAACGCTAGCACCGACAAGCAGCCTTCTCTAGATAAGTGAAAAAAATGAATAAATTATTCGTGAGCATGGGGTCATTCATTGAACATACCTGGCCGTAGTTTAAATCAAAGTGCTTGTATAAGGAATTGAAAATTGCCTCTTTCTTACCTTCATTGACGATTGAAAAGAACTTTTCAGCATTCTCTTGTATGATCCGTCTATAACGTTGATTTTCTTGTCCAATATTACTTAGGACACTCTCAATATGGCTTATGGCGAAGTTGGTCAACTAAAAAATAATTAACAAGTTTAAAAACTCATGTCAGTCCTTGGGTATTAGACAGACCTGATCATTTGGATTTTCTTTGAAAAAGGAGAGAAGTTCATTAAACCTTTTGGAATTTATACAGCTATAAAGGCTCTGATACGCGGCTATCCTTGTAGAGGGATCAAATTGATCCTTGTTTCGTATGGTTTTGATCAGAGTTTTCTTTAAAATTTGCAAACTATTATTACTCAAGCCTCTTGTACAAATGTCCTTTCACTAACCTCAACATCTTCTACAAAGCATTTGAATTTTCGAAAGGACTCAGCAGCATATAGAGATACCTGATGATTGTCAGACTTGATACATTCTTCCATCTTTATCGTGTATCCCTTAATGTCGTGAGATAGTCCCATATTTCCCAATCCCTTTAAGGAATCTATAACCTTGAAAATTAAAGTTTGATTAGGTTACTGATAAGAGCTACTTAGAAGTAGTTTTAAAAATAATAAATATGCAATTAATAAAATCACTTCTTCATAACTTTGAAATGAGCAGTCCTCTTTGATTGGTTCCTCAATGTACTTTGCAATTTCTATCATTTCTGGGCTATTCTTGAGGCAATTCTTATCCTCAGCACAGTAGAGACCTGCAATATGTCCCAAGAGTATCCTCTTATTTGGCAACTTGTCCGCTCCAATGAGATTCTAAAGTTTATAAAGATTTGACGTACTTTCGCCTCCTTTAGAACCTCAGAGGTTGCATTCTTCAGTGAGGATAGGTTCAGTATGTAAGCCGAATCATCTTTAGAAATCAATTCTAGATTTTCCTTGCTCAAAAGATAACTTATCGAAGTCGAGGATCTTGCATCAGTTAATAGGTCCCAGAAAATGTATCTAACAAAGTTGGAAAGCTAGAAGCTCACTTGATATTTTTGTTGTCATTTTCATTTATCATTTGGGCGGTTTTTTTGATTTCATTCAAATTTCTAATCTTTTCTACCAATATAAAGTATTCATCTGAACGGCGGTTTATGTCTAGAGTGGAAAAATTCACTATTCGCTCATAGACTTCTTCGGAGGACACAATCTTTCTATTTTGGTCAATTTTCTTAAACGTGAGCGATTGCCGAATTGCTTGTTCATTCTTTGGAGGTAGTGTTGCAAGTTTCGACTCGGTTGACAGAAACTTGACATTATAGCTTGTTTGATAACGAATTGGCTTGTCGGCTTCATTTTCCAGGAAGACCCTTTCTTCACAAGAAATACTCTTGACAATTTTCTCTTCGCCAATATTTACGGAGCAGGTCTGATCTGCCTTGAAATCGGTAAGCTTTGACAATTCCTTGTAAAAATTAGGAAACCTCATTATATACGCATTATAAAAACTACAGTATGTGACTGTCATATTTCATGCAAGATCATAATCTCTTCTCTTTTTTTCAACTCACAGATGGTATATCGACAATTGTGGCAAAATTATTGGCCATGTTGAAAAATTTATTTGAACAACCAGCAGTTGTCTTGGCCTTATTTATACGCAAATTTTTAGAATCTCGCAACACTGTATATTGCGTAATACATGTCCCAGAAACGTCTGTCTCTTCAATGTGCATACTTCCGGACTTGTGATTAGCAGAGACTTGGAATTGTGAGATTATTCCCGCCTTGATGTTTCTCGAATATGTGTCCTCCTTCAGATGGGGACAGATGCCGTTCACCTTTCCGTCATCGTAATTGAAAGTAACGGGATAGTCTAGAAGATTCTTTTCAAGCGCCTCTAACCGATTTTCTTCATCAAGTGTTAACCCTTTTGTTTTTTGCAATACACTCATTTCAGAGAGCTAAGGTTGGTTAGCTATTGTGAACCTACTCTCATTTCATAGGAGCATGGCGTGATTGCGGTCAGTTTGAGGATTCCATTGAGTTGAAGCTCAGAGTAGTTGTCAAGATCCTCTTGGACACCTCCCTTCAGAAGCATGGAGAGTTCATATTTGATAACATCCCCGGGGTTGACGTGTATCAAGCTCGATAAACCTTGATCATTTAGGATTGCGCCAAGACTTACCTGAGCATGGAGTGGAGCATGATATATCATTTGAAAAGTTATTTCTGGGTGTACCAATGCCTAAATTGAGGTAATTAAGGGAGATAAGTTTCCTACCAAATGATTCTCGTATAAAGAGACCGTAGAATAGTAAATAAACCAGAGAGAACATTTCTGGAATGATTGATCATTACACCTAAGAGAGATATATTTAAGAGAAAGGTTGGATGACCTAATTCATTGCTGCCAATAGCCATGCTGTTCATCTTCATCGTTGAAATCGTTGTTACAATGCTTACAGGTCATAAGAGTTGATAGAATTTATCGCGTGTAACTCGTTTTAATCTTGAACTTTAAATATTATTTAAGTAATTCTTAACGACTGCTCATCGAGGAATGGGACATTTTTCTCGGTTTTATTTAACTTGAAATAGGTGATTTTTAAGCAGTTAGGCTGCAATTATCATTTCAATGGGATAATGATCGCTGATCTTCTTTGCGTCAGCATTGGAAAGACCGAAAGCACCATCGAATCTGTAGACATAAGTCCCGCGAATATGCTCATTTAGACTGTCACCGTGAATAAAGAATCTATCATATGCACAGTTGCCTCTGCCAACTGTTGTATCCTGCTTTCGTACGATTGGCTTGAACCATCTTGAATCAGTGAATAGACGAATGCTTCTCTCTCGCTTCAGCGGCAAGTATGAGCAATCGGCATTCATATCGCCCATAATGATTATGTTCTATGAATAATACAATATTTACCAATGAATTATAGTAAAGATATTTTCATTCAAACTACCTTTGTATTGAATATTTCGCTCATTTCACCAGCAACGTCGTAAAGGGCGTCAACTTCGCGAATCACTGTATCAGGGTCGACATGTTCCATAAGGAGTGCAAAGTCAGGTACATTGGGAATCAGAGGATGAATCATCACCGCGAATGGTTTTCGCTCGAAACGGTCCATGAAATCCGAATATTCCCAGGTCCTTGTGATTTGGATGAGTTCAGGACTAAATTAACAGTTTCAAAATTGTGTAGAATAATATCAATACTATCCTGCTACTCAACAGTAGATTCGGTTATAAATGTATTTAAAACTCACTCATATATGAGTGCTATTTGCTCTTTTGAGTTCGTGCGTCCCTGCCTTGAACTGATTACGTGTTGATAATCTCGTTTCGTAAACCTTTATTTATTGGATTGTTAAAAATATTTAATATAGTTAATATTACTCTTGAGTAGAAACATTTAAACTTGACGATAATTACACCAATTGAAAGCTAATTTGTGTTATTGATGAATGATTTCAGAGTAATTAATGTTCAAAGTGTGTGTTATATAGAAGGGTTAAATAGAAACATACTTGTTTATTGTTCTGACCAAATCGTCGATAGTCTTTCCAGTGCTGTCTCTAATCTCTAGTATAGCAACAGCATCGTATCTCGACAGGATCTGTTAGAATGACATCAAAGCGTTAATATTACCTTGACCAAATTCTCCACGACGAATGGCTTATTCATTTTGCTCTGTCCAAATACCTGAACATTGAAAGAACCGAGACGGATGCTGCTCTCGCCAAAGCATATTGAAAATACCAGCTGTAACCAGAGGATTATTTTCATTTTGAGCAACATTTTAAATTGTTCAATTTCAAATATTTCCGATAGACACATCGGAAGTAACATATTAAAAATACTTACATGCAATCATTTTTATAGCAAATGATGTTTCAATCAGTTACTCAATTTTCAGCAGCTAGACTTTATATTTTTGTTTTGGATACTATTGGGAAAATCCATTCCTTGTCATTGAACAAGATTACATTTTTCATATTCGACTTTGATAGATAGGAACAGCCAGAATTCATGTCTCCCATAATTATAACATTCTATAAATATCAATTAGTTGAAGTTGCTACTCATAAGTAGTATAATAGTAAACTGACCTTAATTGAAAATACATCTACAACCTGCTTTGCAACTTCATGCAAGGAATTCATTTCTGATAGGACAGACCCTGGATTCACATGTTCTATAATGATTGCAAAATCCTCGATGCCCCCAACCAATGGGTGAATCAGAACTGAGTAAGGAGTTCTTTCGAATTTGTACTCGAAATCCACGTACTCCCAAGTTCTTCGGATCTCAGCAATTTTAGGATCATAGATCAAACCAATTTGCTCTTTCGAATTAGTGCGACCTTGTCTTGAGCTAATGACATAGCTGTACTGACGAGTGGACTTTCTATTTGAGTTTTACAAGTTTAGAACTACTCATAAGTAGGGCTAAAATAACTCACGAATTCAACTCCTTCATCAAACTGGTAATGCCTTCGTCAGTTTTGTCGCGAATCTCTTGGATAGCGACCATGTCGTATCTCATTAGAATCTATTTATGATAATTAACTAATTGAAATCACTTTGACAAGGTTATCTACGACCGCAGGTTTGGCCATTTTGCTCTTACCAAATATTTGGACATTGAAAGAGCCTAGGAAGATGCTGTTGGTGGCGCATGCCAACAAGATGAAGGCTTGTAGGAGGCAAAGTTTAATCATCGTCTCTCTCTTATTGAAATCGGAAGATGTTATAAATTATGATTCACTCAGGTTTTATAAGAAAAAATAAAACCGCAACAATCGATATGCTTTTCTTCTTTACACCTCGATTTATTCTCAATTTATTAAAAGGATTTCATGTGAAATTAGGAACGCAATTCATCATTTTTTTGAGTCGATGAGTTATATCATCCGTTAATCTTTTTGATCTCACAAAGTAATATTTTAGAGTAAAAGATTGCTCATTTTTCAAATTAGACTTTTAATAAATTTATTTTTTATTTTATTTTTTCCTGGTTTAAGGTTGTAGTCCTGACCTAAAAACCCTATAGAAAATCTTTGGCGCATCCTAAGCGGGAGAGTTTAGAAAAATAATAGACAATTTGAAAATCTTTTTGATGTTTAAAAATGTAATTTTTCCTTCATTCAATTAATGAATATTTAAATAAATCATAATAAGAGTCTTCTGGGAGCTTCAATTAACAATATTCGCATCCAAGACCAATCTAATAGGGTAGTGGTCGCTTATTTTAACGGCCTCTTCCATGTCTAGTTTATAGACTTTGGTGAAATTGTATATGCCCACTCGGCTAGGATTGATGTGCCTCAAGAGGTCCTTGCCTTCAACGAAGAACCTGTCATAGGCACACTTCCTTCGGGACAATGTCGTGTCCATTGCACGAGGTATGAGCACTTGAAAGTTCTCATCTGTGAAGAACCTCAGTTGCTTTTCACGCTTCTTCGACAGGTATGAGCAATCAGCATTCATGTCGCCCATTACCAAGATATTCTAGGGTTGGATGGCATTTAGTAAATTTCAAAAATTAAACTTTCATTCTATACAATGGGAATTTAAATTTTGATTCAAAATAAAATTGCCAACTGAAAAATCTAGAAAAAAAGTCTTAAATTTTTTTTTTTAATTCTTCAGCTCTTAAATCCAGGCTTGCAGACCCTTGATTCTAATTCTGATGAACTATAATTAAGACAAAAAATAAAGCAGGTTTTTAAATACAATTTTTCAAAAAATTTCTCACCTTGGTCTTCCATGCCGCTTTGAGCAGTTGAGCGACATCGTAGAGGTGATCAATCTCCATCTCAGCAGCCCTAGGGCTGACATGTTGCATGAGTAATGCAAACTGAGGGACCTTCTTCATCCTACCAATCGGTTTGACCATCACAGCAAACGGAGCCCTTTCAAAGACATCTTCAAAGTCAGTATACTCCCATTGCCTAGTGATGGAGAAGAGGGCCGCACTGGAAGGAATAGTTTTATTTTTCATGATCTACTTGAAAGTAGCAACACGACCTACTCATAAATTAGAGCAATCTGCTCCTTGCTGTCTGTCCTTCCTTGCCTTGAACTGATCGAGTATTTATAATCCCTCTTCGACTTTCTATTATTGTAAAAAAATAATGATTTTCAAGGCTTACTTTCTCAAAAATTCTGCGAATATCTTCACTGTGGAGTCACTGGAGTCTCTTATCTCTTGTATGGCGATTATATCGAATTTTTGAACAGTCTTGAAGTTTCTAGTTTTTCAATATCCAACTCACATTGACCAGAATATTAAAGACCCATTCATTTCTAAGCTTGGTCAATCCAAATACTTGGACATTGAAGGAGCCCAGAGAGACTCGGTCCTCATGTGCGTTGCAGATAGTTTGCAAAACGATTAATCCTATTAAAAAGCTGATCTGCATTTTTTCACATTTGTTAAGCACAAACTTTTTATAAATCCAATTTTTAATCAGACAAGAGAATTCACATGAAGTAAATATTAGTTTTCAACATTCCCTAGGGTAAACACTCGAAATGCAAATATCGGTCTGTTTAGTATTAGTTGAGTGTGGCAAAGAGGAATGATGTAATGTAAAAAGGGGTTTATTACAAAAGAGTTATTCAATAAATCAAAATAATTAACTTTAAATATAAAAATAAGAAATAATCACTTATGAATCATGACACCATTCACCGTCCCGTAAGAGTTTAACAATTTTCTCATGGCTTCCAGTGGTAGCAATAGAGTCTAAAAGGACCAAATATTCCACACACTTTAAAGCGACACTTTTAATTTGAGTGAGTTTCAATAAAATGCGAGCGAACCTAGTTGAATCTGGGTTGGCCTTTGAATGAGAACAGTAGATGCTGAGAGCGGAGTGAATATTGTCTCTAAATGATTCCACTGAATATCTAGCCTTGTCCGATAGACCTTCCAGCTCGGGGTTAAAGAGGAGGCTTGCTCTTATTAATGAGATTTCGATACGATCTAAACTGAGGTCGCGAATCTTGTTGACAATTTGAGAGTTGATTCGTTCAAAGTATGACTTTAAGCCCATTTGCGTAACGAGTTGCTTGTTGACAGCGAAGCGAGGAAGAACTTTGGCACTCTCGTTAAAGAAAAGAAGAGATTCATTTAGGAATGCAGATCTGTGAGCCAAGCTTAGAAGGAGAATTTCCATCCACGAGTTTTTGAGAAGGATATTTCTATCATTTTGATTCAACTCTGAAGAGAACCACGGAAGGACACTGGCCCAGTTATTTAGGCGCATCAAACGATTTTCCATGCAATTTACAATCAATTCAAATGGATTAGTATCAATGTCTAGACGGACAAATTCCTGGGAAAAAGTAACCTCGTTCGAGGGTTGGATGAGTCCTTCGCAGAAGATGATACTCTGAACAAAGTTTTGATCGTGAGAGAGGTTGTTGTTAGTTCTGAGGGAGTCTTCTTTCTCTGTGAGAAGAGTTAGGCATCTCAAAAATCGACATTCTATACATTTTTGATCATTGCAATTTTCACAGAGCTTCTGGGGAGGAGATTGGGATATTTTTTGATAGAATAGTACACAATCGTTGCAAATTGGATTAGAGAAATCTTTAGCGGGTGTCTTACAGCCTCTACAAATCTCGGTCATAATTTAATAAACTATTTTTGAATAATCTCTGTGATTAAACAAAGTTGGTCGATAGAATAGAAATAAGTTATTTAAATAATTAAATGCTTCAAATCAATGCTAATTGACAAATTACTAATTTTACTAATACTCGTTGAATTGTATTCAGCCTCGAGATTTTTCTTCAAGAGATTCACTTATAAAAAGAAAGCAAGAAACGAGCAGATTTTCAAACGTGAATACTCCATTTGTAACGAAGACTGTTCAAATAGACTCGCAGCAAACGAAACTTCAGAACTAGACTTGATCGCTTGCACTCGAAATTGTGTCAGCCCAGATTGCTACCAAATCCTCTACGCTTTCAACGAACTTGAACCTGGTGAAATTGATGTCCGAAAGACATCTTTTATTGGTTGCTCTCTACAAGAATTCAAACTCCGAGGATATAACGTAATCTGATATCAACAAAATGTCGATCGTTTCCAAAATTATTCCCTCAATCATCCAGTGCTTTGCTTTGATACTCTTTGGGTTCATCTGTGGGCTCATCAAGTTAATCGATGCTAAACAAGCCACAGGAATTGGTCTGTACGTCTCTAAATTTGCTCTGCCCTGTCTCCTCTTCAACGCCATGTTCAGCATCGATGTTTCTCATGTGAATTGGTCACTCATCGCTTCTATCGCGTGTGCTAAGCTAATTCTTTACTTTTCTGTTTTCATATTCTGCTCTTTGATTATCAGACCCAGAAACTTTGGCATCGCCAGCATTGTCAGTCTCTTTTGTACTCAAACGAATGATTTCTCTATATTCCTTCCTGTCTGTGAGTTATTTACTGATCTTATCCGCGTGTTTTTCGATCACCTATTAATTATTCCTTGAGTAATTAGAGGGCCACACATTTCTATTAACCATTTGGAAATCCCATACATGAATAAATTTGGTTGAGAAAATATCATGGAGATTGGTAAAAACCATGGAAACAGAGGATTGTTATGCTATAACAATTTTAGTACCTAAAACGATACATTTACTTTTTGTAGTACCATTGATTGAAAAAATTACCTATTACATGTGGTACATTTCTACTTTTCGGACCCCGGTCCTAAAACAGAGCGTAAAGTATTTAAAGTTCTATTTAAAAAAAGTACTTTGTGTATTTAGTAATTACCAAAAGTAATTCTTGCGAATAGTAAATCAAAACTGAGCAAATAATTTCCTGTTTCCCTGTCTTTTTTGTTAATATTGCTATTTTCTAAATACATTAAACATTGAAAAATCAAATTCATTCTAATAATTCTACAACCTTCAAGTTGTAAAAGTTGTAGCTACAAATTTAATTCAAAGAAATGTTTACTACTTTTTAAATTTGAATGAAATGAAATCGATTTGGAGCCCATACACGCCCTTTTTAACCTAGACTATTGATTTTTGGCGAGATTCAATCTTTTATTTATTCATTTAGTAAAATCAATGTTTCCCGATTTGACAATCTACGTGTACCTCCTGAGTCCGGTTCAGATGATAATTCCATGCACCTTCTCCTACTTCTTCTTGGAGTGGGAGTTTTCCAAGAAATCCACCACCAGCCAGGACTTTGAGAACTCCACAACAACGCAAAAGTTCTGCTCTGTTCTGTTGAGGATCTTTGCGAATCCCCTCTTCTTCATGACCAGCCTGGGGATATTATTTAACCTCCTGTTGAAAGACTACTTTCCAGACACCCTCTTCAACATCATGAAGGTCGTCGCGGACTCCTTCCCCTCGACAGCCCTCTTCTTCCTCGGCTTCTCCATGATTGGCAAAGTGGGCAACTTGCGCTCGGCCAGCATCCTCTCTCTGTCTTGTTTGGTCATTGTCAAATTGATCATATCTCCCTTCCTAATGAGGCAATTTACAAACTACATCCTCTCCTTGTGCAATAGTCCAGAGGTTAAACCTATGATTGCCAACTTCACGACCTTCGCTTTCATGTACGGCACAAGTCCTACATCTCCGGCTGTATTTCTCTACGCTTACGAATTCGATGTCATGAGTGACATTGTGAGTAGTACATTTTTGCTAAAAATTAAAAATGATAATCTTACAAACTGCACAAGTTATGCTCGTCATATTCGTGTAATGTCCCTCAGTCCATTTAAATTTATTCAAAATGCACACAGAAACATATCTGGAAAAAGTGATACATTGGATCAGTTCTCAATGGAATAAGGGTTATTATCAGATTACTATTTCAACTTGTAGGATAATTATTTTTTTTTATGAGGGCTGCGCTATTGCAAAAAACAGATCTCGATCGCCTCCCGTCTTCTCAAAAACTCGTGACTAAGGAAAACCATAATATTTTGTTAAGAAAACAAGAATTCTAATCGATTCTACAATCACGAGACTTTTTTGTCTCCTCTTTTTCGAATAATCCCTGACATAGAAAGATTGTGGTTTATAATATCTATACATTGAGCTGCGGCCTTGAGATGTCAAGGGTAGGAAGAGTAAATGCTAAATTCCGATTAGTTAATGAACTCTAATTTGATCACGTTTAATCAAATTGACAATTTTCCAAAATTTGAAAAAGGGTCTTTTAGTAATCTATACATTTCTACCCCCGAAAATGGCGATTGGTTTGAAATAAAATATCTTTGATCACATGCTGACAAGGGTTCTAATCGGAATTAAGAAATGTATAGCATATTTCAATCGCGGATATCTTAAATTATACAAAGTTTGAAAGAATTCGGACCTGGACTTTAAGCACCCCTAAGGGACAAAGTTTATCTTTGGCTATTATACATAAATATCGGCATATCTCATGGCTTGTTACAAATACAAGAGCCATATCAAGAAACGATTGAGTTAAATAAGTGGTGGCATGGCTCTTCTTCTAGGCTCCATTATTCGATTCCGATTTTATTTTGATGATTTGTAACCTTCAGAGCAATCGTCTTTCATAGCCATCCTTAATTGATGAAGTGATTGAATTTAAAATAGTGATTAATCGCTCTTTCTGGCTAGAAGTGATTCATTTTTAAGAAAAATAAGAACCCCTAAAAGAGGCATCTACTTGGCGTATTTTAATGTCTTCTTTTCTGTTACCAAAATATTTTTAAAAGTTTATTAATTTGAGTTTAAAATGTGTGATGTATCAAATTCTCTTCCTTGAGAAAATTAGCTACGCATCTACTCATGGTCAAATTTTTATTAATCAAAACCGTTTGCTGATTAACATTGAAATTGATTATAATCATTATTTCACTTTTATTTTTAGTAAAAATGATTATTTTACAATTCACGTGCTTCACTCTAGTCTGTGTAGCAAGTTGGATGAAGTGTGTCAATGCTGAATTTCAGTGTTCAAGAGATCTAATTTTATCCATTCTCTCATTAGGTCTCCACCGGCGTGGTCATCACAACATGCCTTTTCGGGCCGGTGATTATCGTCTTTGCTGCTGTTGTCTTGTTCTACAACTCTAGCAATGTCGAAAACTATGAGACAGAAGTGAAGCCCACAATGAATTGGATTTCCGTGATTAGTACCATAGGCCTTGTGAGTGTCTCAGATCATTTGTTTGAACTTTCAATCCATGAGCGTATATACTCAGTCATCATAAGGGCCTAGAGCTCTTTTAAGGCATCTTGGAAGAAAAATAGCACAGCATTTATAGGACATATTGAAATGTGTGGCCCTTGTTATCATTTATAAATTAATGCATTTAATGAGTTGTTCCTGTAGAAATTTCTCCTGATAAAGAATCTTAAATGTCCATCCTTCTCTTTATCAGATGTGTTTGAGTATTCAGGGAACCTTATGTTAGGAAAACAAGAAAGTCAGAGTTATCAAGATATCCGGGTTTCGTCTATATTGAGACTCATCAGTTGAGCATAGGTTGAAGAGAAAGGAAGTGAATTTTGACCCAATGAATTTCCTTAAGCGTATTTTTTTTACATTTCTTAGTTCTGTTTTTTTATTCTTAGAGTTAGTGAGGTACATTAACTAGAGGGAGGATACAAGAAGTATTTAAAATGGTCCGTTTTACTATTTTGTTGGCCACCATCTGAGATAGGCAGATATCCCTTTTGAAGTACTGTCATTGGATGTCTTCTCTTGAAGGTTGCATCTTCTGAAGAAGTTCTTTCTTCGTCAGTTACCAAACGGTTTTGATTATTTCACACTTCTTAATAATCAGGGCGTTCAGAAAGAATATTTAGGCTCAAATGTATTATCATATTCTCTAGATTATTTAACGGTTAATTGTGATCTGAGAGGTGTTTTGAAATGGACATCACTTTGGCTTATCTTTCCATAAACGATCGTATGGTATTTTATTCGTAACATCTTTCATGAAAAAAGTGATTCACTTGGGTCCTGACCCACCCGGAGTATGATTCAATCCGGTTTTTAGAAATACGTATTATTAAAATATTCATTCAAACTCTAGATTTGGACGCTGATCAAGGTGTGGAGGAATGACAAGGCCAAATATCGACACATCAAATGGGCTCTCAACTTTCTCTGCATATTCTTACTCATGATGTGCTTCGGCAATCTCTTTGCTCAGATCAGAATAACCAAAACCGCTGGTGAGTTATTTCTCGAAAATAACTAACTGCTTACCTTTGAATGTGTGTATTAGACCAGTGCTAAATGAAAAAGAGTTGCTCAAGATAATGCAGTTTCAGGACTGAATGCGAAAATATATATTTCTACCAAAATCACCAGTTCTTCTAAGGTAACCAGTCCCGAAACGTCTTGTCCAAAAACCCCATTGTCACAACTATTATTATTCCGTCGATTGGGAGTCCCTCATTTCCATCTTCAATGATGTGCAAAGAAACTTCCCTATTGTACAACCTATTTTTCCCGAGGTTAAATATAGAAATTCATTCTATCAAAATCTATTTCAAAGTTAAATTTATGAATTATTTGATCTCTAGTTATTAAAAATATTTTATGAATAAGATGTATATTGAAATTCCACTTGCTAGATCTGAGTAAGAAAATATTGAACGAATTCAATAATAGTCCTTATTTTTTGTATAAACAGTCCTGGTCATAAAAATACCTTTTTTTAACTTGGGATTGAGTGCGATCGACAAAACATTTCAAAGGTTGGATAATCAGTGATTATTAATCACCTTCTTAGGTAAAATTTGGATGAAAAAAAACTGCACACTGATTAAGAAGAGATAATCCCATATAACTTGGTCTTATACAAGTCTGAAATATATGATAAATGTATTATGACTATTCGATTCTTTACTCATACAGTCCCTAAGCAAAGAGATATGAGGAATAGCGCAAAAATAGAATGTGCATAGCCAAAAAAGAATATAGCAAAGTTAAAAAGGGGTCTCGCGCTAGAATAATTAGTGCAACAGATTTTTATTAATCACTCCCTGAATTTTTACTCGATCGATAATTTATTTTATTTTAACTCTCATCTCATTCATTCGTATACATGTGTATATGTATGCATACATAATCTATGACACATCATATGCATATTTCAAGACAATTTTCACTTTTCTGGACTTGGCAAAACCATATTCTTAAATTAAAACCCGCTAATATATTCAAAAAATAAGTTAACACTTCAGTGAAAATGTATATATAGGTCTCCCCATTTTTGGGGATCATATTTCTTGCTAATATGAAACGAGTCACTATCACTGATAGAAAAATCATGGA